>WEKY01029333.1:502241-706380 GCA_013390045.1 Picathartes gymnocephalus | reverse complement strand
CCCGCACCTCTGTCCTGCCGCCGAAGGCATCCCCGAGCCCGGCCCCCCGCGTCCGGCGGCTCCCGCCCGGCCGAGCCTCTCTCGCGGGGCGGCTTCGTGCTCCTGGTTACACGGCCCCTGCCCTCTTCATTTCCTCCCGGTTGGGGCTTTTGTCCGAGGGGGCAGGGATAAGGAATGGCCACTTTTTTAACTCCCCCCCCCGCCGCCTTCCCCGCGAAATACTCTCCTGTTTCAGGACCTCACCGGGGAACTGGGTGCACAGAGCTGAGCACCGGCTGCGGGTAGCAGCCAGGGCTGCCCGGGCTGGAGGATGCAGGCCTCCAGGAGATGCTTGCCTGGGTGGTATCGGCACACTGATCTCATTGCTCATTCCCAGGACCTTGGTCCACTTTAATTTTCCAGGGATGCTTCAAGTTCCAGACACGGCACTTCTCATACCTACCCCCTGGAAGTTTCCCTCTCAAGAGAAAAACACAAAAGTCATGCAGTAACCAAGCAAACACGGCAGCAGGGACGTGCCTTGGGCTTTCCTAAGTACAGCAGGTCACACACTTGTACACACACAGGCTATAACTGTAGCTGAAAACCAAGGACAATGAATATGGAATGGATCAGAAAGATAAATAGCATAAAATCAGGAACAGTCCAGTCCCACACTTGCCATTTGTTATAGAGAGAAGAAGTAAATGGGATTCACATGTCAAGCATTAGCTGGTTGTTAGTCCGTAAGATAATATTAACTTCAGTGCTTGCTGCTTTACTCTAGTTTTCCAAAGGCAGTTCCAGGAGGCACCCAGCCTGTAATTTAGGATGGCACATACTGTGTGAAAGAGGCTTTGGCACTGGGGCCTACCAGCACATCAAGGTGATATTAACATAATAAAACTTTTGGAGAGGGAGTAGGAGCTCATAAATTAATGCATTCTACTGTTTTAATGCTGGGAGCTAACAATGTGTTTCCTGTTCAGCTGATCATCCCTGCTGCAGCCTAACAGCTGTTTCAAAGGTGCTGTGAAACTGAAGAGAGGGAAGATGATTGTCTTTAAATCAATGTTTAATGATGTGTTATTAGGAGAAAAGTCTTCCTCCAGCAGATGTTTATATGTTGAGGACAGAGGGGAGCTTCCCAGGCTGCCTGCCTGCCTGAGAAGCTGGGGACACACCCCGTGTCCCAACAGTCTTGCAGCACCGGGGCACAGCTCACTTAGCATCAGGAGAGGCTTTGCCCAGGTCTGTGGGTGATTCCTGAAGAAATTCTTCAGGGAGGTTGAACTAGAGGACCTCCAGCGGTCCCTTCCTATTGTACCCAGCCTGTGATTCTGATTATGTGTAGGTTTTCAAGTAATTTGAGTCATGACTATGAGCAGGTGAATAGGGCAAATATTGAGAGCACCCTGCCCATGTTCAGCCCGGGTTGTGGCTGTCAAGATCCTTCCTCCATAAAGATCAGATATGGATGCTGGAATATCCCCCAGCTCAGGAGCCTCTTTCTGGAGGGACAAGCTCAGAGTGAACCCCCTTTAATAGGGGATAAAAAGATCTCTGGAGAGGCAAACAGCTGGTCAGAGACCACACGGCAGGGCAGTGGGGATGGCTTGTGGCAAGGGCAGTTTACATACAGATTCTACCCCTCCTGGTCTGGGAGACAGTCCTTGCTGAATGTGCATTGTAGGTTGGAAGCCTGACTGAGCTCCTCAGCCACATAGGTCAGTTGGACTGAGATATTTCTGAACACTAACAGCACTAAAAGCAAGCTTCAGGTACTAGAAAAACAAGCGTAGCTTTGAGGCAAGATGTAGGAGTGAACTGAGATAAGGTGGAAATAGAAGCTGTGAGTATAAGCAGGGGTCTAAATCCTGTTATTTCCTTCACGCTTGATTCAGAGGTTGATTAATTAGTCTCAGTGTCTGCTTTTCTGAGCTTCCAGAATAAAAGATGGCCATTGCAAAACTTCTCCCCCAGAGAAGACATCAGATGTATTGAGGAATGCCAATAACACAGAAGGGTTTGTGCCCAAAAGACAGCGAGGAGTCTGCAGCACTGCAGGGGGTTGGGAGGGAAGGGCACCTCATCACCAGGTGACCCTCCTGATGCCAACCAAACCAGCATCAAATCATCTTCAAGCCAAGCCAGTTTCCAAAAGTATTGTTTGCACAGCCAAGCTTATAGTCTGTGTGATGGTGGCACAGATTGTTCCTACACAAACAGAAGAACCCTTTGCAATTTCTTTTTTAAACCATCACAAGCATTCGTTAAAAGAATGTCTCTCCATATTTCCAAATATAGTGAAGAAATGACTCTCCAAGCTCACCCATTTCTTTATTTGCAGCCTTCCCTGTTAGTCCAGCCTTGGAATAGTGTCTAAAAGGCTGCACTGCTTCTCTGAGAGAAACTGGGATGTTTGGAACATGACTGGATTGTAACATTTCTAAACTTCCCAGAAGAAGCAAATCGTAAAGGAATAAGCTTCTTTCTGTGCACGCACATTTGTTTTGGAGCCAAAAGGAAAGGAGAGCTCAGAAAAATAAATGACAAATTGTTTGGATAATATTGTCCTTCCCAAGACAGACCTAACCATATGGGGGGAAGGGAGTCAATAATGAAATTTTCCCTCTAAATATGAGTCCAGCAGCCCTCCCATTCACTCCACTGGGAGCTTTGTGTGAGTCAGGCCTGCAAGATCATTCCCCCCCATTCAGGGCAGTATTTCCAGAACTTCAGTCCCCTCCCTGCTTCACTCCTATTCCCCAATGAAAGAAGTCTACGTCTCAGATTTATGGGAAGAGCAGCAGTATGAGACCCAGTGCTATCCTCATGTCTCCCTAACCTTATCCACAGCCCGACATCACTGATGGAAAAGGCGTCCATCATGAAGGAAAAGCAGAGCAGCTCTGTCACTTAAAAAACATATCCATGAGTTTATGCAAGGAAAATCAAGCATGTGGACTGGGAGAAGTCCTTTTTCCAGCCCTGCCCAGTCTCCTGGTGTGATTCCAGCAAGTTGTATGAGGTTTATGTGCCTGCAACCAACTACGCTGACCTCCCGCCAGGACGTGGGCAGGTTAAGGCAGGAAAAGGTGTTGGACAAATAGAAGAAGCTATATAAGAGCAGAGTTTACTGGCATTTTGATCATGCTTGTGAAAGGTGCTTGTAGCTGCACTGGATCAATAATGCTAGACCCAAATGCTTTGTGGAAAAAATGAGGTGTGGATCACTGCCTTGTGGTTAGATGGAAACAGAGAAAACACTTGTTGTGGCAAGGAAATCCCTTCAGTCCTTTTAAATCACTGAATTTATCATCATTGCCATCTTTGAGTAATAAACACACGTGATATTTTTGCATCTCCAACTACTAATAGTGACAGCTATGCAACAACAACAACAAAAACTACAAAAACCTGCAGCAATTGTGTGTGTCAGCAATTAGCAGCAGCCAGAGCCTTGAAAGATGTTGGGAAAGAAGTTTCTTTTGTGCGTGTGGCTGTGTTTATTCCCTGGTGACATGCTGCTAACAAGCTGCAAACCAAGGATCACCCACAACAAACAGAAACAAACAAACAAAGTTTTGTAGAGGGTGGTAATACTTAGCTTAATTCTCTTCAGAAATAATTATAGCCCTGTTTGTGACAACTGGAAAGGCCACATTTACTCCAATAAAACTGCTTATTATTCTTCAGGAATGACATTTGGAGATATTTCCTTATACAGTGTAGATGTTAATGGGAGTAGATCTCCATCAATGAAATGTTGATGTATTTCTCAGTTTTGCACTTGCAGGATTTTTGATTCTGCAGCTTGTGGTCAGCTGTTTACTTGCCAGTGAAATCACAACACATTTAATGATGTTCCAGAGATCTGTAGGAGTGACCGCCAAAGAGCAGAGTCTTGGGGATTTGGGCATTAGTGAAAAGTTACTTAAGGTCTAGACATCCATCCAAGTATCTCTACTGCAGTCTATTCCATGCATTATGGATTTTTGGGAAGGTGATAAATGGTCCATATACCTTCAAATTAACCTAGATTCCTCCTGTGCTCTCACAAGGTAGTTGTTACCTCTGACTCCAAATACTGTGTTATGTTTAGTATTATTCACCTATGCTTTGACAGCACAGCAGCGTCTCACCTCATTCACTGTCTGAACGCAACACTGGATCTGAATGTGCCCTGTATTAGACCCTGGCATCTACTCAAACCAGCTCCTCAGATCTTGTCAGGAAAAAACCTATATAGATATAATATAGATACTCAAGCCTACCTTTAGTTGAGATTCATTTAGCTTTAGTTGTAACAGGGACCAAGCTTGTACTCCCTGGTAAATTTGTGCTCATTCCTGAAGAGATGCTGAGGGCTGGGATGCGCAGTGCACACATCTCTCACTGGGTATGTACTTTATTTCTCCTTCTTCCCCAGAGATTGGCTTTGGGCCAAGGTGAGAGGAAGGAGAGGGGACTTTGGCCCAGCCAGTCTTGATTCCTGAAGTTAAATAGTGGAACTAGACTTTTCTAGAGCCAGGACCACCTCCTCCCCTGCCCCATGGGACCTTCTCTGTCTTATATTATTATTGCTTTATCTATTAAGATTAATGACTTCCAAGGCCATTCTAAAACTATTTAAGTGCCTGATGATCCATCTGAAACTCACCTCCAGTCTGTGCACAGGTCCCAAACATTAATCTTTATAGGTGACCATGCTGGCTTGTGGGTGGAAAAGAGGTAAATGCACATTATCTGGCAGGAGCTGTGTATGGGATAGAGCTCTCTGGCAGCAGACACAGGGCCTCATACGAATGAAAACTGATGGCTTAATATTTTGTTACATTTTTCCCTCCAAGAGTTATTGCCTCCTAATTGCAGGGGTGGATTGAACCTTAGAGTGTTCTCGTTCTGGGAGAGGCTGCTGTGTGTTAGCCTGGAGCTGTCACCGGGGGAGCAGGGGCCAGGGGCATCCCCTGCTCTTCCCACCTTTTGCCCTGGCTGTGCTCAGCACCAGCACCTCCCACCACCAGTGTCTGAACATGGGGTCAAACACAGGCTGGAGTTGCACTAAAAGCAGCATTTCCAAGGGAATTTGCACTCCCTGGTTCCAGGGAGGATGCAACCAACTGTGCACTAATTTCTAAATATGCATCTCATTATTCATGGACCTACCATACGAAGCTGTATTTAGATGATTTTTAATTGCCAAACCTATCGCCAAGGTCTGCTAAATTCAGTGAGCAGAAAGGAGAGATGACTTCCAGAGGGAGCCTGAGAGTGTCCAGTGGAGCTGATGTGAAAAAATATCAGTTTTTATGTCTTCATGTATTTTACTGCAGAATGAGGCACCGAGGTGAGGATGCTCAAGGTGGATTTGGTAGTTCCACATGCAAAGACCTGTTGGATCTTGTTGCTCCCAAAAGTTTTACATCTCAGGATCTTCCTCAAAGAACTCTCCTGTGCACTCATGGTGCTAGTCCTGCCATTCCATCCTGGCTGTCCTCATGCTCCAAAGAACATCATCCTGCCAAAGATCACAGAATCGTGGATCACAGATCATAGAATGGTTTGGGTTGGAAGGGACCTTAAAGCCCATCTGATTTCCAGTTTGGATGCAAATATTTGCTGCTTAGAAAGCAGATGAATCATCCATGTCTGTAGGTTAAAAACACATTTAGTATTTTTGCTCTCCTAAGGGGAATATTTACAGATGAAGACTAACCTGGAGCTCTCCCAGTGACTGGGCTGACCACAGCATAATCACCAAAACTAGGTATAAAGTTAAAATGAAACACCTGCATGAAAAATGTTTGCAGAAGAGAAGTTTGCCTGGGAGCAAGAGAATTAAAGGCATTCATCCAGCTCAGTGAAATACTGTGAGATCTATGGCTGGGAAGTGCTAAGTATTGCAATTATTATTTACTATATATTAATATTTGTTATTCAGGAGGATTTGTGCGTAGAAGGAACTTGGAAGATCAGGTCTGGCTCTGTGTGTGCTGGGGCTCTCGAGGGATTTTTTAGTGTCTACCACAATTATAGATGAGGACTGAGTGAAACCTTGTGGTTTTGCTCTACAAAACATTAAATTCAGTAACTGCCCATGTTTTCAGGGAAAAAAAAAGAAAAAAAATCCTTCAGAATGTGTTTGAATGATATTTCAATGCTGTGGCTGGAGTGAAATATTTTTTAAGAAGGATCACACGTGGCTATTGAGGAGAAGTATAGGCTTAGGTTCCTGGTCATAAAATCAAGCACTACAGACGAGGCTGTCAGGCATTTTAATCACCCTGTTTCCCCTAACCTGCAGGGAAAATCCCCCTGCACGTCCTTCTGCAGAGGTGTTTTTGCCTCTGTCTTGCTCACAGTTGTTGGTATTTTGTGTGAAGGTGTACCTGGCTGTACCTTTTCTTGCTTCACCTTTTGTTACCTGCAAAAGAAGAAAGCAGAACAGTTCCCTGTGGACTTGGGGAAGCTGGATTTTCATGTTTTGAAAGACGGCACATCTTTCTGGGTGAATTGCAAAAATTACCAAGAAACATTTAAGGTGTGTTTGTACAGTTGCTTACTGTACCTCTTCAGATTAGTGAGTGCATTTAGATGTTTAGCTTTAAAAACCAGAGTTTATTCCTCTTCATTCTTAAGTAAACACTGGAAGTTCAGATCCTCCAGACCGGATAAGACCTCTGGTTCATCAGGTCTGGCATTCTGCCTCTGGCAGTGACTCACATCTGATAGTGGGAGAAGCTGCTGCCCTGAGTGCAGCGGTGCAGTGGGACGGGGATGAGGGGCGTGTGTGTGCTGCGATGTAGCTGGGTACTGCATGCTCCAATCCTGCCCCTCCTGGGCAGCAAACCCTTTGGTCTCACATTCTTACATCTTCATTAGTTTTCAAACAGCCTGAAATATTAGACATGCTTCTTCACAAGAGCCTCATTGCCTTCATCAGCAGTGCCTGCAGAACTGCTGCTGTCTTTTGGGGCCTTGGCTATACCAACATTCTGTCATGAGAAACCCCCAGTTGTTTCTGTTCTTGCTCCCCCTGGGAGCTGGGGTCCTTGGTCATGGCTCACTCATACAGAAATTGCTGGTGTTAAAGTCTGCAGGTGGGAAAAGCATTCCACAGGTTCAGTTCAGCGTTTCCAAGTGCTCCTCTCAGTGCTACGGTGTGTCTGAGCTCAGCTGCCGTTTGGTTTCTTTAAACTTCAACCCTTATGTGACATACAATAACTCTAAACTGCATTACAAGCCAAGATTACAAGGTATAACATGAGGTGAAACAGTATATGGGAAATAAGGATGCATGAAATATTTTGTACAAAGGAAGTAACCCACTGTACATAAACTGGGTAGTTGCTCAGGGCAAACCGTTAGGATTTGATGGATTATTATCACTGAGATCCAGTGTTAAAGAGTGTTTATTTATTATAGCTCCCTAGTCCTCCTCCTCCCACCATGTCCCAGCCTTGGGGCTCTGAAAAACTCAGAAATCCCACTTCTCCCTGACTGCCTTATCACTGATGTTCAGCATCTGGGATCTCCATTTAATGCTGGAGCTCAGACCTGTGCTGCTCTCCTGCTGTCCACTGTAAATAAAGAGGAGAAATATGGTATGACTGAAGCTTTAGCACTCGTCCTCAGAAACCTTGTGTCTCTGTCCCCTCATTCCCTGTCCCAGCCCTGTCACTCCACTGGCACTGCTGAGGCTGAAGGACTGTACCTGATGCTTTCCTCAAGAGTTATGAAAGCTGATATTGTTTTAGTTCTGTCACCGAATGCTGCTGCTGAGCATTTCCAGTCCCCTAATTACAAATGTAAATGAAGTAATGCAGTGAGTCAGATCTCCATGGATGGCTTTTCCATGCTGCCTTCCTCTTGTTTGGGTGACTGACTCTTCCTCATGAAGGTCTGAATGGAAACCCTCCCATGAAAATGACCAGAAAACCTGTTTTCTGGACAGGTACAGATTTTGTGGGGTACAAGAGCTTCCTAGATTTGACTGAAGGAGTAGTTTGATGCTGTCAGTCCAGATCTGTCTCATGACAATTAAGGCAGGAAAAGAACAAAGAAATTTGCTGCAAGCTTGCAATGCTTCCATTCCCCATTTTTCAGCACTTCATTTGGTTAATTTGCTTTATGTTTATACATTTCATGTTATCTAACTGCAAATTGAAAATCAATGCAAAATAAACCAGCTCCACTTCTTTAAGGGCAGCTTGTATTTGTTTTGGTTGGAATTTGGGAGAAGTGACGGTGCCCTAAAGGCAAGAGGTGTGACCAGCAGAGCACGGTGCATTCCTAATCCGCTGACTGCAGGGACACTCCTGGCAGGGCTGGGAACTGGGAGCCTCTTTTGTCTCTGACAAAAGGAGCATCACGTTCAAAGCATATATTACTTGATAAGGTATTCCTCTTGTAGAGATGGAAAGGAAATAACCTTGGAGGCCAGAGACAAAAATCACATTATCCATTATGCCTGGCAGCACATAGCCCAGGCTTTAGTCATGGGTAGTCATAACCCTCTAAACTGGTGTGCTCCCGTGTCTTCCCAGGAAGGATTATTCAGCAGCCTAACACATTTCATCATTGGGAAATACTTCCTGATTTTTAGCCTAAACTGTTCCTTTCTTAATCTCATCCCATTACTCTTAATTATGCTCTCTATCCAACTGCAGATAATTTCTCTCCCTCTTTGATGTTTACAACTTCCAGATACTTGTAGGTTCCTATCATGTCCCCTTTCCTATCCCCCAGCTGAGTGAGATGTATTTGGCTCTGCTTTCCTCTCCTGAGAGCTCAGCCCGTGCTCTCTATCCCAGCTGCCTTACCACGGTGCTCTGCTTTCCTCCAAACCTCTCTCCAGCCTCTCCCCTGCCAGAGTTCTGCCATGAGGGACTCTGGTTGGAGTGCTTCTCACAGAGCTGGGTCAGAAGGGCTGTCCCTGTGGGGTGTCCTTGTGTCCTTCAGGACACGACCTGTCCCCATGATCCGGCCAGGCTGTCATTGGTTCTCCTTTCTCATCTCCTGCATCTTCCTGGACCCAACAATGTTTTCGACCTGCTTTGCCTTTCTTCTTCCAGAACTTTTCTCAGCTCCTCCCCTTCATCCCAGGGAAAATAGACACTGGAGCAGCTTCTTTCCCTCTTCCCTGGGCTGCAGGACTTGTCGAGCTACTGCAGAGGTACCATCACGCCGTTTCATTTTCTTGAGTCTTTTTTTACTCAGAGGAGAAATTAAGCCCCAATGGCTATTTGTGGGATTATTGATGTTAAAGCTGACGGCTGGGGGAGAGTCCAGGAGTGCCTGCAGCTGGAGAAGCACCGCCCAGCAGTGCTCACCGGGAGCCCTCCCGCAGCTTCCAGGATGCTGTGGGGTTCCGTGTCCCCTTCGCAGCGCTCGGATCCCATCATCCATCGGCAGCCGTGAAACCCGAAACGCCTCCTCGCAGCCCAGGGCAGGCTGTTAATTCCTCCCAGTGTAAATTCCCACCCGGAGCTGTTTCCTGACAGCGGTCGGAGGCCGGGCCGGTGTGGGATGCCGAGCCACTACAAATTAGAGCGCTGACTGGCAGCTCTCGCAGGGATGCTGCGCCCTTCTCCTGACACGCTGGGCTGCCTCAGGCTGCAGGCTCTTGATCATCATGGCATGTTCCCCTCGGTGTCCCACAGTTAATTATTTCTCTGTTGGTTTGCAGCTATCATCTTCCCCTGACCAGCAATGCCTGCAGCAACAAGAGCGAGAGCGAGCAGGTGACTGGGAGCCCTGGGTGGTGGCAGTGGGGCAGCTGGCTGCATGCACGACCTTTCCCTCCAGCACTGCTGTACCAATGCTGGACTGTAAGTGTCGGGAGCGGGATTTTTGCCTTCCTCCTTCTTCAGCAGGTGAGGAGGATCCAGATGTGCCTTGTCAGTGACAGGAGAGACATGCTGGAGCAGGCAAATGCCCAAGGGCAAGGTCACATCTTGTGTTGCCTATGGGTGATGCTCTCTGCCCTCCAGAAAGTGTCTCTGGAGGTCAGATTCTTGTGTCTTGCGTGAAGGCGGTGGGGAGCTGGACTGGGAGGGGAGATTGAGCCCTGGCTCAGAGCAGCAGCAGCAGCCAGGTTGCACTCGGAATCACCCTGGCCATGACGGCAGGGCATGACCTTCCTGCTGGAGGCACAAACCCAACAGGATCAGATCAGGTTGGAGCCCTCTGGTCCAGTCAAACCAGCCTGGGAGGGCTCACTGCAAACCACCATTTGCGCCTGCTTGAGGATGGCTAATGCCTGTGGTCAGTGCGCTGGAGAGGAGCTCCCTCGGGCAGAATCCATTTCTTCTGCCAGGACCTCCTCTGGAGGTGGGTGATTACAAACACATAGCTCCTTTGAAGTGGAGCAGCCATCAACCCCTCCATCAGAGCAGCCACCTTTCGTTTTGGTGGTGGTGACACTGCTCCTTGCATTTAACATCCGTGTGAACCCCAGACAAGGTGTGCCCTTGGAAAGCCCCATCTCACAGCTTTCCATTGCTAACCCCTCCAGCGAGGGCAGGAGCTCCCTGCAAGCCTGTTCGTGCTGAAACACCCAGCCAGGGCTGTGCATCACCAGCTGTCACTGTCACACAGGGACAGGGCAGGGCCAGGGGCACCAGGCAGGCACAGCTCCACGGGCTTGCTCTTGCATGGTGTGGAAGAGGAGGCTCACAGCATCTCACCTTCCTGTCACACAGCCAGCAGAGCTGCTCAGCTCCACGGACACAGCTCGGCACACGCTGCCGGGTACTGCAGGCAGGTCTGCTGACAGAAAACATTTGCCCTGCAAAATCTGCTTTGAATAGCACGAAACTAGCACCTCCTTTCAATGATGAAGTTGGGGAGTTATATTGGCAGTGTGAGTCACGCTGCCCGGTGCTTTGGGAAGGCCGTTGCCCATGTTATGCACACACATGCAAACACGGGTGGGAAGGACGGCTGTCTTATTTTCCTTTTCCTGATTTTAGCAAATTAACATTATTAGGAATAGAGACAACATAATTTGATGTGGTTTGGGAAGTGTAACTTTGTACATGTCTGTCTGAATTTGGTGTAACCCTGTGGATTTTAACAACTACCATGCTGTCACTTTTCTGTTTGCTTATTTCAGCTTTATAGTTTGCAGCTATTGACAGCTCTTAATTCTCTCTGTTTTATGTATCTGGACTTGACTAAATTTGGTACTTAATTTGTGCTTTTGTCTTTGGCAGGGAAATATTTCTATTTATTGTGGGCAATTTTATTGACATCAGGCAGTTTTGTACAGAAATGGTTCAATGTTGCTTGTGTCCTATTTTTTCCCAAAGGTTTTGCTTAGCTGCATATTTGTATAGCAGAATACTTTCTGCTGTTCTTCCTTGTACCTGTTCTTTCAGTGAATACCGTTTCACTGTGATCTGACAAGCTCATACTGCTCCAGTGCAACAACTTGCCCATACATATTGTGGTGTTGTATTAAAGAGCTCCCTCATTATTTCAGTGCAATGTGTATCTCCAGCATTTGTCAAGGCTTGTTTGATTCAAACGTGTTTGTCTTATCAGAGGGGAAAAAAACCCAACCAACCCTTTAGAACTGTCAATGGGGACAATTAACAACGTTAAAAAAACAAAAAGAAGAATAGCACACTGTAAGGAATGCCTCGCTCTTATGGCACCAATGAGGAAGTAAAGCACTGGAGCCAGTTTGGAAAGGAGCTCTGTGTTCCAGGCTGACTGCATGCCCCAAGCAGGAAGAGACACGTAAGAAGATGGGCAAAGGCTGGGAGCACCAGGGATGTGAAAACTCCTGGGTGCCCTCCCTTGGGGACCAACACTGGTTCAGACAGGACTCATCCCTGCCTCTTTTCCAAGCAAGTGGATGGCTGAGAAGTGGGCTCTTCTCCTGAGTGCCATTTCTATATAATGGAATTATTTCATGAAAGTTTGAGTCATTTGTCAAGAAAACTTAAAATCTCTGTGAAAAATCTCAAGTGGTATTAAAAAATCCTCAAGTGGCACCATCTATGTGAATACTTGGAAGATCTACATTAATCATTTAATAGTTACAAAATTCCTTGTTATAAATTCACATTTTTAGCCAAAAGTAGCTAAAAAGCTGAATTTCATGCTTGTTGATCATTTTATTTTTCATGCTGACAGGTGGATCAGAGACAAGAATTTCAAGGCTTTTACCTACGAGGCTTGACTCCTATGTCTCATACTAATTTTATACTGACATAGTCTCATTCCCATCACAGATACTGTAGAAATTACACAGGTGTCAGTTTTGCTCCAGAAAACTTCCATGGAACTCTGGTAAGGTGAGGAGGATGTGTCAATCTTCTGTGGTGGTTTTACACCTGCAAAGCCCCCAGATTCAGTTGCTCTCCAGGATGAGTGTGTGGACTGTCACTTCTTGCCTTTTTTGCCTTGGGAGCCCACCAGTAAAATGGATGTCACCGTATCCCATTTCCAAATGCTCTGTGGTGGCTGTTGTAGGTGTTGTTGGTCGTTGCCAAGAGTAGTTTCAGGCATTTCTTATACTAGATTAATTTCATTACCAGATAATAAAATGATAGAGTTTTTATTTCTCAGGATATACTTTAATTTCCTATTGTTTTATGCGACCCCCTGCCATGACCCAAATCTGAGCCGTCCTAGTGAACAGGACCAGTTCTCACATCAGAGGATTCCAATGTGTGTACATTGCAATCTGAACAGCAGAGGTTAAGAGAGATGACTTTGCCATTGGAAAAAAGCGAGTGTCTTTTGGTTAACACTTGCTTTGCTCATGCCATCATGCAGTGCAAAACCAGGAGCTCCCCTTCCATGGGAATTTGAGGCTATTCAGTGTAAATCCTGGTGTTTTGGATTGACCCTGAGGAAAAAAACCTGAACTTCGCTTAAATCAGAAGACAGATGAAAATGAAGACACATACTAGCCGAGCTTTATAAATTTTCATTGACTTGCAATACTTTTTGGACTTTTTACCTGTGGACTTCTGTGGAATTCCTTATTTGCACGTCTCTGTGCTGTGTGAGTGCTCACAGAGTCCCTCTGAAGACAGTGGGTCCCTTTGTTTTCCAGGGAACAAGTCCGCAAGAAGAAAAGGAAGATCAGCCTGTGAGTACTATGCTTTCTAATTCATGAAAAAGATTAAAGTATCTTGAACCAGATATTGCCAAAGCATGGAGTGTAAGCATGTGCATGGCTTCTTTTGAGCCTCTCTTTTTTTTCCTTCCTTGGCCAGCAGAAATTCCTGGCAGTGGGATGCAGGGCTCTTTGTACTACTGATGTGGTGCTCTTCTACTCTTACTAAATGGACCAGAGCAATTCCCACTGCTCTCAGCCTGGATTGTTTTGCCAGTGCTCAGTTCACTTGGAAAGCTTTGGCCTTATTGCACACATTCAGGACACACTCTTCTAAGTGGTTTTCAGACCTCTCCATAGAAAGAAGGGGAAAAGATAATGATCCTGTGGAAATTTTGGAAAGAACTGGGTATAACCTTGGTGTCCAGCTGACATTCAAGACATTCAAGGCTATGTTTTGCTATTCTTTACTACAGCTCCATACAGTGGACCAAGGCAAAGAGTGTCTAAGGTAGTTAGATTAGAGTCCTTGTTTCCAAGTGCACCTCCACATCCAGGTCCATCTTTTCATCTGCATTTTGCTTATTGCCCTCAGTGTGTGCAGAGACCTGTGTGAAAGCAACACCTGCTTTTATTCCTTTTCTACCATTTCATCCCATTAAATGCATTCTTTCCTGAAATGTTGCATGACAACATGATTCCAAACCTTGGCACATGTGGGTTTTACTGGGTTCTTTGCACATGTTCCTGGCAATGATCTGCAATCCCTAATTATGACTGTTAGCAGAGGTTCAGTACAACTGAACTCAAAACTTGAGCCCCGAAGCTGGTCTTCCTGCCTGGAACTGTGATTCCACGACATTTCTTTTCAGTAGTAGGCATGGCTGCCAAGGGTTTGTGCTTCTCCATCCCCTTGGTGGAGCCACTAGGTCCACAAGACCCCGCCTAGGTTAAACCAAATGAATCATGACAAAAAAAGGGGAGTTCCATGAGTTTTTCCCCAGAGTCTTGGACACGATCTGGAAAAAGGATGCCCCAGGGAGGCTGAGCATCTCTCTTGCAGAGAGGTGGCATTGCCTAGGGCACCTTGGCTGGGATCAGATCCCACTCAGCTGCATTAGGTGCCAGTGCTGGATTACTCAACCCACCCTTTTCATAACAAGCCAGAAAATTTTCCACTATGCCCCATGTGTGCTGCAGTCCTGGTACGGACTGTGATGATGGTGACTGTTGTATCAGAGCTCACTGAATCTTTCAGGAGTTCTGGGTATTTGGGCTTATGCCCTGAGGATCATTTTCCTCCCTATTGCTTCTTTTTGGTCCTGCGGGGGTTCTGCTGTATCCTTTGCTAGTTCAGGTCCTTGTTTCCCTGGGAAATAAGTTGCAATTACTCCTTGCTTCCTCCTGAGTGTCCCTGTGTGAGCTTTGAATTTTATGGGAGATGAGCAGCTACCATAAAATCTCCATCTCCTTTGTCCCTGAATAGCATCATGAATGCTGTAAATTGCACATCCCAGGTTTTGGATCTTTGCTGCTGTAAGAGGATTTGTGCCTTATCTTCACAGACATCTAGATGAGCTTCACCTTCCTAGGGAGGTTTGAATAGCTGAGGCTGTCAGGCTCTTGTGGAGGATGGCCTGGGGTTTGGAAGGAGCTGTTCTCAAGTTCAACAGAGCCTCAGGCCAGGCTCTGCTTGGGAGGCTTAATTCCCTTTCCCACTAGACCATCTGATTACAAATAACTGGGGCTGAATGTTGTATGTCGAAATCCATAATCCCCTGCAGATTGTTTAAAGTCTTGTCCATTGAACTACAGGCCTTTATCAGACAACAATTTATCGGATTCCATGTCTGGCAAATGCAAATATAATGTGTGCTGTGACAGGTTTTGGTGTCAGATTCTCTATAGTATTGGATAATATTATACAGTTCCAGGCTCATGTGAGTAATAACCCCAATTAAAATGTGATCTTTGCCAAAAAGTATAAATAAATCTGTTTTAGACAGCTCAAGTATTTCCTTGTCAAGCTATTTTATTTTTTAAGCCCCTATTTTTATTTTACAAGTTGCTCTTCTCAACATTAATCCATGAACAGCACATTGAACATCATGAGCTCTCCTCTCCTTTTGCTCTAAGAGGCAAATGGGAAATAACACTTCCATGTCCAAAAATCCTTGCGTTGAATGATGTGAATGAAAAATTGTAAAGTTGCACCATGCTGTGAAATAGATTTTCCAATATTTTTTCCTTTTTGCTGAAGTTAACTTTTCTGTATTGGGAAAGATGTCTAGTCTGGGAAAGACATCTAATCTGGGCAGAGGTTTGTGGTGCAGATACCCTCAAACCAGACCTACACAAGATAACAGCAAGTCAAAGGCAGCAGAATAGACAGGGTGTTGCTGCTCCAAATGAGCTATCCCGGGCTCAGGGCTGCATTAACAGAGCCATTGTGCTTTTGGTACCCAAGCAATGGGCTCTGGGCAGAGTGACAGGTTTTATAGAGGCATCAGCCTGCTCAGAGCAGACTCACAGATCTCGAACAAAGTACTTAATTTTTTTTTTTTTTTTTTCCAGTGGAGATGTGCTAACATGCTAAAAATAATGCTTGGAGCCATTAGGCTGTACTCATGAGTGGTGCAGATCTTGGGGTTTGCTTGGCATGGGATTGTGCTAAGTATAAGGATTTACTGCCTGCCTCACACTTGGATGCTATGTTTTATTCTACCAGTAAATATTGAGAGCAGCAGAATTGCAATTTAAATTCTTAGAGAAATTTGGTTCTTAACCTCTTACTGGATGGCTGGACTTGGAAAAGGAACTTATTCCCTTGCACCTAAAAGGTGTTCAATAAATGAACTTTTCTAGCCACTTCAGCTTGAGGAGGTGGCTCACATGAGCATTTCCATGAACTTTATTGTCATCTGGACAAAAAATGCAGCTAGAAGGTGAAGACAAAAAAGAAAAACATGGTCAAACCTGCTGCAAGCATGAACCTGAGTAGTGCTGTAATGACAGACCAGCTCTAGTTCAATGTGACAGAAAGTGGAGGGAGTTAAAATGTGTGGTGTGGTGGTGAGGCTGTGCTTGGCAGGAAGGATGAGAAATCCCGCAGGATCATATCTCTGCAGGGAAATCCCACCTCTGCAGATGTGGCATTGCTTTTCTCTCTTTGATCCCCAAAACAATTCTGATTCTTCAGGACCTAGCTATGAGGTTTTTTGCCTTGCTGTGGACTCAAGTAATTCTTAGCTCTTCACTTGGGTTCCTGCTGGCTGGGGAGGGTATATTTTTAAATGGTGTTAGTGGAAATTTTGATTCAGGGCTTTCTGAAATCCCTGGAACTGAAAGCTTCAAGTTCAGGCTGTTGTATGGTTTCCCTGGACACGTCTCCTTTTTTTGGAAATTTTATACCAGTGGAATTAGGGGATTTTACATATTTATCCAGGATTTCCAGCATCTGGTGCCTGGCTGGAGCAGTAGCTCTGCCTGCCTGTCTCGGACAGGGACCCCCGGGGCATCCCTGTCCCACGGCTGGGTGGGCTCTGTGTGTGTGTGACCACCGGGGCAGCCTGTGCCTCACCCAGAGCCTGCCAGGGGCTTGGGCTCCAAAGCACCCAGCTCACATCAGCAGAGCTGAAAGAAGCTGCTCTTGGATCCCAGCCGGAGCTCAGCTGTCCTGCTGGGAATCAGGAGGGATGCTGCTCTGAGGGGTGTGGTTTACCCAAGGGACAGAGGAGCATGGGGCTGTGTCACACAGCAGAGCAGCTGAGACAGCTAATGACCTGCCCATGGCTGGGTCTTTCATTCTCAACCTCACTGTGTGCTCCAACACTCCAGGAAGTGCTTTATCTTCAGGTAAGTTCTCAAAGAGAAGTCGTTTCCTCTTTAGCCTCTGCACAGTAGCTCCGGCTGAGGGAGCTAAACCAGATCAATCAATTAGGGATAAGAAGAACACTGGTTTTTAGAGCGCTGATGATACATTTTCATTGGACTTGGCAGAAGCCTGTGATATTGAATCCAACCAAAAATTGGCTCCGTGGGTGCCGAGACATGGAGTTTCCTCGGCTCTTTGGCTCTGTCCTCACGAACTGATTTCGGCTTCAGCCCGAGAAGATGAGAGAGCTTTCCAGCACCTCCCTTAGCTCTGCTCCTCCCAGTGTCCATCCCTTAGTCCTGCTGGCATTTCATGGCACATGACAGACGTGTTGTGAGCACTGGTGTCCTGGAAAAGTCAAACCTTCTGTTTGTGTAAAGTATGATCTGAAGTTTTTATTTCTGAAGTATATTAATTTTTCCCCCGTTAGCTGGATTTCTATCATCAAATTTTTATGACACGTTTCCAAGTTCTTTGCAGAAGCATGAGAAAAATGTTATTTAAATGGATTTAAACATTTTTTTGTGAAAACTCTGTTCATTCTGTGAGCTTGACAACCATTTCAATGAGGTTTTCATAAAACTGGGAAGTATTTAATCCAATGTATCCAATACAATGAGCATATTTTCCTTACAGGGTGTTCTGTTGCTTAATAAGGAGTATTTACTTACTTTTTCTTTCCCCTAAACCTGGCTGATTGTCTGTTCTGTGGAGGATAGTGCAAATGGATGGCTTTACTAATTCATAACCAAGGAGTAAGCAATAGAAAGGAGTCAAAATCCAACCACCAGCTTTCTAAATGTGAGGTCTACTGTCTTTTCTTTTAATAGCAAACTAGGGTGTACTTTCAGAACTGAATGCCACTGGTTCTTTGATATCACTTTTTATTTGGAGCCCTGTTGCACATTTTAGGCTCTTCTGTGCTGAGGAGCTGCCTAAAGCAGGTGGTTAAAAGCAGAAATCCCTGTTGAGATCTCTTGATTTCTATTTACCTTTCCTCCAAACCCTGCATGGGTGCCCTGATTTGTATCTTACATTTCAAAATTTGAAGAAACAGGAACAACTGAGGTTTACCCTTTCTTTTTGCCTCAAAGCAGTGCTGAAAATGTTTTGAAGGAGCAGTAAAAAAATTGTGATTTATTTCTGCATTGGGCTAAGAAAAAGTAGAAGTGAGACAGTTTTCGTGCAATTTCAGCTTCCAGGAGAGCTTTCTGTGTAAAAAATGTATTCCATTCCCATGGTTCCATGAAGGACCATTCATTAAACTTTTGTGGGAGATGAACAAAATCCAGAGAGATTTGCTAAATATGGGAGCTGAAAACTAACACACTGTTTAAGAGCGACAATAGAAATCTATTTAATGAGGTAAATCTGACCAGAGATTAACTTTGTTCAGGATATTTTCTAATAGGAAAGAAGCAGTGGGGTCATCCAGATCCCTTTGAAAATTTATTGCTGTGCTCAGGAATTCCTTGTGCATCCCAGGACTGGGAATCTGAGCAGCAGGCTGTTGTGGCAAGTAAAAAAATAAATGGTGTTATCTTGATAGCCAGATAACACAGTATCTGCTCACATAAAGTCATTTGGAGAATATTGTTTGTGAAAACCTCTTTGCTTTGGATCCATTCCTTCTTCTTTCCGTTTTCTGATAAAAAATCCTAAACACCAAGCAGTTAAAGGCTGCCATAAAACTGAGAAGAAACACTGACACTGGTGCTTTATCACGCTCCATCTGGGAGGCGAGCCAGCTCTTCCTACTTCAAGTTTATTTCTCCTACTCTGCTTTACCTCAGATAATGTCTCATAAACAGTTAAGAGGGTCATTTGTAAATGTCTTGGAATGGTTATTGCTCTCATATAGGCTTTGGATCTTTGTGCTTAAAGTGAGTGAACATCAAGGTAAAAATCAAAACAAATTCCCAAGCCCAGAGCAAGGACCATTTGGGAATGCCTCCCCTTCCTAGGACAGAAAAGTTGCTATTTTTCTCCACCTTATTTTTTAAATTGTAAGGATCATCTCTCAGATTAAGTGAAGCTTGCTTGCTTGCCAAGCCTGGTATATCACTGAATTTCTTTTAAACCAAGGACCAGAATACCTAAGGAGAGCTCAGATGGAGCGTTTTAACAGAATGTGGTCCCAACCAAGTGGGTTACTGAGCAGCAAATCACTGGGCACAAACAACTAATTTCAGCCAGGATTAGATTGTTAAATGAATTAAATGCACTGGTAGCCAGCAACAGCAACATCTTTGGGAGGGTGTGGAGACCTGTTTTCTCCCTCTCCTCATTTGTGCCTTACTCATAGGTGCTGCTTTTTTTGGGAAAAGAAAGACCCCTGCCTGCAGGTATTACCTGGTTGCCTGTAGAACTCAGGTGCCTGTTCCAAAAGCAGTGGGTACATGATTTATCTTAATATATCATTACATATCTATCCCCTGACCCTGTCCATCAGTACATGGTTCCCACAGCTGGGGATGCCTGCGGAGCCCCGTGAGCCAAAATGTGGTGCCTGAGTCAAGGGATGCAGGACAGGGACAAGGAGCTGGTACAGCACAACCCCCTCAAACTTTTGATGTGCTAAAATAGCATCCCCGAGCCCTGCTGAGCAGAGGCAGCAATAAAGGCTCCATCCCCACACTGCTGTGTGCGTCAGACCATGTGATGAAAAATGGGCCTTTGGCTAATTTCTTGTGACTGTGTTTGAAGAGGCAGCTGTGTAAAAAGACATTTACAATAATCTTTCATGTTCTCCAAAGGAAAAGAATCCACCTGCTTTCAAGTTAAGCTTCCCTCAGGCCTTGTTTAACATTATGAATATGGCAGGTCATATAATTTTATTATCTGAACTAAATATTATTCCTTCTCTGCCTTCCTGATATTTCTCCTAATCCTTATCAATAAAACTACTAGGGTATAATGATTTTATAGGCTGCTGCTTCTTTGTCTTCTTCCTTTTATTACTTTGACTGTATTCTCTTCAAATAAATGAATTAATCTCACAATTAGAAACCCAAAGCAACATTACACAACCGACACAGCTACATCAGTCATGAATGCAGAAGCAGAGATGACCAGATATTTTCTTGTGGTATCCTAGCTCTGAAAGGTTTCCTCGGAAGACAGCAAAGTGAAGAATGTGTTGAACTGGGAGAGGAAATTGGAATCTGCTCCTGAGTTTGATTGGAATTATTTGAAGATGGGCTAGTTGGAGAAGTTCTGGTCTGAGCTTACTCTGCTGCTTCTTTGGCTGTAGAAAAAGGGAAGATAATAAATTCCTTGGATTTATTGTGTATGGACAGGGTGGTGGGGTGGTGGTCTGGAGCTCTGGAGAAGGTTGCATCCAGTAGAAGAAATCAAAGTGCAGGAAGTGCACCAAATCAGAAATTTTTATTTACTGTCAATACCAAGGAACTCTGAACTTCTTTAAATAAGAGATGTGAGGCTGGGGCTTGTAGACTCAAACTTCATCTCTTTGCCTTCAGCAAAAAGGGTATTGCTATGCCTTGACCCTCCATAAGACAGGAGTGATGAGAGATACCTACTTTAGGCAACATTAGAGATTCCAGCTGATGTTTTTAGTGCACCCTGCAGCAATCACGAAGTAATTATTATGCACTAATTTTTTTTCAACCCAAGCCTGCAGTTTCTGCTCAGGGGAAATTTTTGGCTGCTGCACTCAGTGTGGTATCACTGCTAAAGCTGATACGAGTGGATGTATCCAGGTCTGAGTTTTAGTGAAGCAAAATCCCTTCTTGTGCAATACAATATATGTCATTGTAGGCAGGGTGTATTAGTTATCCTTTCATACACAGAAAATAATGACCATAAAGATCACTAAGTCACACTGTGTGTATTGATTGTCTGTGTCTGCAGAGATTCCACTACTGGATCTCAGTGATTTAAAAACAAAATTAAATGTTCCAACTAATTATAGTTCTCTGCATGTATAGTTGCCTCTGAGTATTTGCAGCTGTCAGGTTCAAATATTTCTAATAACTGTGGCTGTGACATTTGTTCTACAGATGAGGTAAAAGATAGAGGGGCAGCAGCCTGGTTTGAGGAATGGAAAGGAGATAGGACACAGAACTCGATGCCATGGAGCATTATAACACAGGTTTGCAGGTGGACTTGAATGCACCAGATTCTACAACTAAAACGAAATAGCAGGTGGTGTGGTAGTAACACTGGAGAACAACAGGGAGAAAACACCTTGTAGAGGAATTGCTGAGAAATATGTGTTACTCCAAGCCCAGACCTGAGAAGCCTGAATGTTAAGGATTTTCTTAGGAGGGATTTAAGGTCCTTGAGCAGCTTGTGTCGTTTCTGTCATGTTTTCCCATGAAAGAGGGCAGCAGTGTACAGGTGGATGGATGTCTTGCTCTAAAATTCATAAGCACCAAATCATCTGCCTTCACCTCCTTCACCTCTGGGCTTTGCTGTGGCACAACCTGGTATTTGTGCCCACTTTGCCCTGCACCATTCATGGATTTCTGTTCCTTTTTCTGCAGAGTTCTTCACAATTTCCAAATTGTGCTTGGAGGTTTCAGACCTGGAACACCCTACCTGTGTTTTGCATAGCTGACATTTCTCTTTTTTTCCCCATTCCAAATAATTTTTTACACATTTCTATCCTCAATTGCTGCAATATGCTGTGCGTAATACACGATCCCAGCCAGCAATCCTAGTTTTTCAAAGGCTTCCCCTTGAGAATTCCATGAGAATTCCCATCATGACATTGTTGACAGGACCTTGAAAAGAAAGCACCACGAGGAAAAACACATGTTTGGGTTTGGGTTTTTTCTTTTGTGGGGGGAGGAGTGAAGGGAGGAAAGATTAGTAGACTATTCTCAATGTGTACGTCTCAGATCTGTGATCTTTGCTGCAGAATCCAACTGTGCAGATCTATCAAGTTCAGCCATGCTGGGGTATGCCACACAGGTGGATGGTTTAATCTTGACAGTTGAGCTTCCAACTGAAAGGAGACAGGAAAAATGAGATGAAAAAACATGCTAAAACCTGTTCAGCTCCCAGCCAGGCTTTGGAGCTGTGCTGCTGGGTAACACTGCTGCTCGTGAAACAAAGGCACAGCTATGGGTGGCTCTTTCCATCACAGGTACTGTACTGGTTTTCCTAAAGCAATTGTGAAATAGCAAGGACCCTCCCAGCTCACAAAATAAAAGAGAAGGGGTGCAGTTCTGCTTTGATGAGGAAAAAGCAGTAACACGGATATGGCCTTGGAATGCAGCTGAGATCCTTGAGCAGAGTGTGTGTTTCGCAGGGGAATGATGATGCTCCAAATCTGTACATTTAGGGCTGGATCTTTAAAACTGCACGTAATGCATCCACAGAGTTCTCATTTCACTTAAATAGGAGAAAACATCCTGTTCTCAGGAGGAATATTTCAGAGCTGCCTTGCTTACCCACCAGTTTCACACTCTGCTGCCTCTGGAATGCGTCAGGTTTGGATGCAAGTTGCATTTCTGCTGCAAACTTCCAGATACATGTGTAGAGTTAGCATGGCTTGGGTTAACATTATAAAGGGAAATGTTAATGAAATGCTTAAGTGTGTACCTATGACACAATCTGAAACAGGTGGATGTGGAGCCATTGAAGGGCTCATGCTTCACTCAAACCATATGTGAACCTCTATTGCCATCCTAGGAGCAATGATCAAGGGCAGGAGATGACTGTTAGTGAGCATGATTTAAAACTGACTTTAGAAAGAGTAATTTATGCTTTGGAGCCTCCTCAGATGTGTACCCAGTAGGAAATTCTGTAGTTACACCTGTTTACACATCTTTCAGCTCACTGAGATTCTAATGAGAAACCCAGCCCTCATGGGCACAGGGAGAGATTGTAACAATTACTGAGCTCCAGAAAGAAAATGGGTACCAGTGAATGATTTATCAGCAGGCTTTCCTGAAGGACAGATAATTCACGCCAGGAGTTTTGAGGGGCCACTGGGCTGCACTCAGATTTTGTGAGACAGGGCTAGAGACTGCATCCAACAGAACTGGTAACCACACAGTGCTCTGGAGCCAGGCACTGCCCGAGACAAAGATCCCTTTCACCTCTCTTCCTTTTTGCTTGCACTCACCTTTTTAAATCTCCATCTGCCCTTCATGTTTCTGAAGACTTTTACAGTTGATGGGGCTTCAGATCATATCACTCCTTCTGCTGAGATGTTTTCTTCATTCATTCATTCTTGGCACCATGTGCATTTGAGGGTTTCACTCTGCACCAGGATTCTCTGGGGGCTCAGCATCTGTTTAACAACCCCCTGCCTGATCCGGGCCATTAGTGCTGCTTGATAATTTAAGTAGAGAGAAACCTGTGTCCTTAGACTTGTGATGCATGTGAGAGTGGCCTTTCTTTGGCAGAAGTGAGACATGGTGCACCCTCTGGGAAACCACAGAGGTGTGACAACTACTTCTTTGCAGGACAGAAATAAGGCTCAGTGTTTGATGACCTTTGTCCTCTTCCTAACATCCCCATGATGTTTTTTCTTCAAAACATTTCTCCTTCAAAATCTCACCATCTCCCCAACAAGCTTCCACAGGGAAGTGCAGGGGGAAGGCCAGGAAGTGCAGAGACACTTTGAAGAGCTGGTGAAAACCTGTAGATGTGCAGAGATATTTCTATTAGAGATGCCCAAGCTGGGGCTGGATCACGGGGTGGCACCAGCACCCCTCTGCACAGCAGTAGGTGCTGCACCTCTTCATGCCTTGGGAGTCTGGGCTGGGAGTGGTGGGAGTGAGGAAAACGCTGGGGGAGGTTGCAGGATCAAATGGGTTGCTTAAGTACTAGTCATTATAATTTTGTTTGTGAAGCATCATTTTACTTTCTAAAGATAAATACAAACACGGTGAAAGATGAATAAAGCTCAGTGTAAACGGCCTTGGAGGTTTAAGAAGTTGTTCCTGCAGTTTTGGGATGCAATTATGTGATGCAAATATGCTCCTATCAAAGCCACTTGCAGACTCCAACCCCAATCTCATCACTCCCCTTCCTAAAATCAGATTTCAAACCAGCAAAAACACTTCTGCTTAATTATAGCCTGAAGAGTGATGTTTGGGCTGTGAATCATGTTAGATTTCACACTGATAGACGAGGAGTACAAGTGCTGATACCATCTGCAGGTTGGGCACTGTTCACACACAGTGGGGAGGAGCCATCCCGCTATGCTCTGTCCCTGGCAGGTCACTGGTCTCAGTGGGACCCATGCTGGGACCAGAGAGCACATTTATTTTCTGTGCCAAGTGCAGCTTTGCTATTTTGCAACCTTGTGCTCGCCCCTCCTTTCGTCTCTGAAGGCCTTGGGAATTGGAAGACTCCTTTTTCTCTTTGCATAAGCAGGACATAAATTCAAAGGGTTCTGCTGAATATTTGTTAAGATACATATTTATGTGCAAAATCCTCCCTACCCCTCAGAAACCATTTAGTTAAAAGAGGATAAAGATGATTTACTTATGCCTTAGGGCTGCTGCTATTTAAACACCATACATTTATGTCTATTTACTCTGGTATTTACTAAAAAAGCATAGTTAAATTAGCAGTCGCTGCCTCTCCTAAACTATTTCTGAAGGCTCTTACAGCACTTCTTTAAGGGAACAAACTCAGGGATGAACAAACCACGTCATTCTGGCTGCAGGACAATGAAAGCAAACGCCATTTTCCAGTGGCTACAGGGAAACAAAAGGGTGTCTTGATTTCTCAGCGTGGCAAACTGCTTATTTAGGTGAAAACCCCAGCTTTGCAAACTGTGTTGTCACCACACACTGCAAGAAGCATCAGTGGAGTGGTTTGCTCTGTCACCCAGGTTTGCACACAGGTTCCTGACATCCCGTGAGCTCCATGAATGGTGCAGAGGAGGCAAAATCCCCAAGATTCTCCCTCTTTGAGCTGGACAGGGGTGTTTTTTCTGCTGAGGGATATTGGCAGTAATGGCAATGGTGCAGTCGATAACTGGCTGACTACACTTAATGACCCGAGGCACAACAGCTCCTCTCAGCTGGCTCCCAATCCCCAGGAAATGCACCTCGGCTTGATTACTGTCGCCTAAAGAGTCACACATGTACTCTGGGAGCCTTCTTTTCATTAACTTCACCTGTGCCCAAAGAGCTGCTGCAGAAACAGATTTTTTCAATCAGATAATGCATTTTTGATTAAATGACTTGGTTTCTACCCATTTTCTCTTCCTTTCCTGCTGTACAGGAGCTATCTGTGTTTAATGTCGTAATGGGATTTTGCCATAAACTTGGCTGTGTCCTTCTGGAATGATGGTGTTGATAATTAAGATGTGTCATGGTTTTCCACTAAGTATATTTGTACCATATGGATATTCAGCACGTCTCAGAGCAAAGACTGCTCCTGAAAATTGAGGACAAGGTGCAACGGATGGGAATTCAGGGTGAGAAGTCACTGTAGAATTCTGGACAAGCAGGAAGTTCTGTGTTCCCGTACCTGCCTGCCTGGAGTTCCCCTGCAGATGACTTTGGCAGCGGTTTAAGCAACGAGCACGCAGGGTTGTTGTAAGTGTAATGAATGATGTATGGCAAATGTTTGCAAAGCAGCTGAGAAAAAAAAACTGCTGGGGCAGGGCTTGGGTTTTCAGCCTGCAATAGCTGCACTAAGGAGTGGGACCTGGAGATAATGTGGCTTTGGGGGAGTGCTGGGAGACTTGAATTAAGCATGAATCAGAAATCTTTTTAATAACGAGGTAAGATGTAGGAAAGGATTTCTATTCCAGAAGCAACCTTCTTCTCTCTCTAAATCAACGTTTTCTAGAGTTGTTGAGCCATGGATGTTCCAGGTTCAAGGCTTAGGCTCTGGTGGTGGGTGGGAAATTGCACATACTCCTTGCTCCAGAATCAAGAACAAGAATAAATCTGCTCTTTCCCAGGCAGAAGAAAGCCACCAGCACCCAGAAACAGACTGTGATGGCCCCAAGGACCAGGTTCCCTCCTGCGCAGCTTTGCTGGGAAGCAAGGGGGGGTGGTGCTGCTGCCCTGCTCCAGGTGTTGTTTCCTGGCTTGTTGATGAGGACAGGGATGATATTTTGCAGGTGAGGCAACATTCCTTTGGCAAAAAATTATCCCTCAGTCTTGATACCCAACTGCATTTGGTGAAACTGCTACTGGTTTACATCTCTCCAAGCCCTGTCCCAAACTTTGCAGCTTGTCACCCTTGACGTTCCAATGTAAGAATGACTCATCAAGCCCAAAGACATCTGGAAATGGCAGATACAGGATGTGCTTAAAAAAAAAAGAAAAGTTTTATTTATTAATTTACTTATTTTTCTCCTGAGCAAGAATCAGCCCTCCAGGACTGCAGAGTGCTTTTTGTAGAGGTTCTGGTTTTGTTTTGCTGTGGTTGAAGTACAGAAAGTGGGTAAATAAGTCAGATGCTGTTCCAGCAGACAGGCGTGGGCTGGATTCTGGAGGCTCCTGTACAAGTTCTTTGCTCACATGTGGTGTGAGGAAAAGAATATGGGTCAATTTATTCTGTTTTGTTTTTCAGTAACACCTAAGATTTAGAAGAGATACCTCATTCCTTAAGTGTTCTTTGCTTTGCTAAAACAGCCTTCTGAAGAAAGTGGTAAAAAAGAAATAATGTTTGAAGCAGTTCCTGTGTATAATAGGTTAAATAACTTTGAAATAAAATGTGAAGTAAATAACTTTGAAGTGAGGTTATTCCTTTTTCTTGGTGAATTCTAGATCTCACATGACATGGAGATCTTATTTTCAGGGAAAAAAAAAAAACCAAACATAAACCCCCCACATCCTTTGGCATGTTTAATGGAAATCAGTCTGAACTGAAACTTCAACTGTTAGTAAATCAATGCCATCCTCATATTCTCTGTGAATACTTGCCTGTTCCTTAAAGATCATGTTTATATTTATTTAAAAAAAAGGCTGCTCTGTGTTTGGCACACAGTGAACTAGATACTGATGGTGCTTTAAAGCAATCACAAAGGACTGTGAGCTCCTACAACCCATCTTTGAAGAACAAATACAGATTATGTGAGCCTGCTTGTCACCTCCCTTGGCAAGATCGCTCTGTGTGATGCACCTGTGTCCCTGCTGATGGCTGCTCTGAGCAGAGGCACGGCTGAAGCTCTCCACACATCTTGCATTTCCCAGAAAGTACTTTTCCAGTGCCCTCAGACTGCTGAAATCAAACTGCCTGTGAGTGGTGCCCACTGTGCACTGCAGCTCCACCTCTTCAGCAGTGGAGCTTGGCGGGCTGGGCTGTTTGCCACGAGCTCTGTGTCCTGGGAGGCTGTCACTCATCCCTCGCAGCAGCCTCTGCCCCGAGCCATCCATCACTGTGTCAGCAGCAAGCCCTCGCTTGTTCCTTTCTATGGATCACAACCAAAAAAAAGAGACATCCAGGCAAGGGAGGAACAGGTCTACGTGTCTGGGTGTCATTCTCTCAAAGGTGCTTTTTGCAGGCTGCGTGGCCCGTGGTGAGGACCAGCCCCACACACGCTGTGAGGGGGCAGGGGTGGTGCAGCACCAGGCACAGAGCACAGACAGGTCTCTCCAGCTCAATGTACCTTCCCTGGCCCTTACCAGGTGGAGGAAATATCATACATTAAATCAGACATCTAGAAGTTACCTGCTGGTTTGTACACTTAGGTTCCGTGTCTCATTTATTGCTTTTATATTAATTAGTTTTCCACATTCCACGATGTCGCAACTCTTTTCTTAGACACATGTGGGACAGATTTCCAGGTTGCCTGACATAGGCTCCAACCTAGGGAATTAGGAATATGAATGTCCTTGAAGATGCCAGCTTTTTCCCAGTCCCACATGACTTGGAGGATTAGCCAGCGACTTCTTAAAAGTGCCATGGGTAGAGGGGTGCTGTGGGATCCAGTGCCAATGCACTCCTTGAGGATTTTTCCTGCTGGAAACATGCGAGGAAAGGATGATTCTGGGCTCTTTGTGGCAGATATTCAAGGGTCCTGTGCATCCCTCTGTGCTTGCACTGTAAGCTTTTACCTTGTTGACTGGCACATGCAATTTTTCTCCTGTGGCAGAGTTCCTGTCCCTACAGACAGCACGAACTCGGGGAGGCTGCAGGAATAAATAATTTTCCTTGCATCTCCACTGCTGCAGGAGCTGCACAAGGGCTGCCTGCACGGCGAGCATGTGCATTGTCTGCCCCATATGCAGCCATCTGGTTCTGCTGAAGGTTTTGATCTCTCAGCCGGGTTTGATTTATGTGCCAAGGGCAGCAGCGTTCCCATTGGAGAAGCCGCGCGCGATGGTTAACATTGCCCCTGCTTAAGGGTGGAGTTGGATCCCACCAGGGCTGAGTTTTAGGTTGCCCCTTATTGGACACATCTGGTGAGGGAAAGGCTCTCTCCTTGCCGCTGGCCCGCTCTGGCTGGGTTTGGGCCAGGCAACGTGAAACCCCTTTGCATTTCCAGTGCCTCACATCTTGGTTTGCGGGAATGCCGCTTTCCCCGTCGAAGGTTGGGAAAACGATACTGAAGGGTATATTTGCACTACAAAAAAACCCTAATGCAGTGTTTTTAAACTTGGTATAAAGAGTTTTTTTCCCCTGTTGTGAAGGTGGGAGAATCAGGTGGGGTGTCCACGTGATGAGAAGCCTCAATGAAATGTTTTGTAAGGGCAGTGCTTCTGGGGGCTCAGTGGCTTCTTTAGTTTGCATGTGGGGAATGTCACAATGCCACGTTGCTCATCTTATGTCCTGAGTCGTCCGCATGGACATTGATAGTTTTTCTCCTTTCCCTTTGTTTCACAGAGACTGTGAAACACCATATTCAGTGCTTGTGTACTTGAAACTCTTGTGTGTTTTTGTTTTCTTTTCAGATATGACTTATCATGGTGCATTATCATAACTTTTTACTATTTCCTTTATTACACGACATTTTGCAAAGTTCATGAATGACTAGTCATTAGTTCCAACTAAAAAACCTGATTGTTGAAGGGATTCAACAATAATCCTGCCAAGGAGATTCCAAAGAAAACCTGAAATATGAATTTAGTCTAACTCAAAGCTCTTTTATCTTAATTTCCTGGTGAAATCCAGCTGATGTGGGTGGGATGCACTGATGTAAGTTGAAAGAGCACTGTACTGGCACAAAGGGTTTTGGGATGGGACCTGAGAAGAGACAACTGCAATTGAAATGTCATAGAAAAGCTGGGGACAAAAAAGATATACTGACCCAACCTGGAGTGAGCACAGCCTCCTGCAGCAGGGCTGGTAAGCCCTGCAAAAAGAGATTTGTTAAGGTTTGGGTGTGTTTCTGTGATGCAGATAGTGGAAGGAATTTTTATGGGATCTGGCCCTGGAATTGAGAGGATTAAATAGCAAAGAAAAATACCAATGTGCTATTTGTAACTGATAGCGCACAGAAATGATAGTTCTGGTAGGAGCAGGAATTTGAGTCCCAGTTGCTGCAGCCAGCCACTTCTAACCATCTGTGAATGGCATCAGCCTGGGAGTCAGGGCTGGAGAAATAAGCTGCATCAGTCCTGCACTTCTTCATGGCTTTAGGAAGGATGTCCCATGGTGGGAAAAGGGGACGCAGCCCCCTGAGTTGTGATTTTTTTGTTTTTGAAGCCATCCGTCCATGTGTCAGAATTAATCCGTGTGTGCTGAATTGGAGGTGCTGAAGGGAACGTCCACAGTGCCATGTCAGACCCAGCTGGGAAGTGCCCAAGACAGGAAACAAATCACCAAAAGTTCTGTGCAGCACTGCAGCCCACGCTGCTGCCGGGGTGCAGCAACACACTGTGCATCATGTGCTGCCATGGAGCTCTGATCTGTGTTTCATCAGTAGGCTTTGTGCTTTTTCCTATTGGATTTAACCCAAAATACAGCTATGCTATGGTCAGGATTGCAGGAGAGAATGAAGGAGATATGGTCTGGGGGTTTGAGCACAGAACTGGAAGTCAGTTCAAGGTCCAGCCCTGTGTCCTGGTAATTCAAGGTGTTTTCTGGGCTCAATCCAAAACCTGACTGTGCTCTCTTTGTGTCCTGTGCATCATGATCCTGGAGTGTGATGGCACTCAGTTAATTTACAGGCGTTTGGAGAAGCACCTGTAGCCTGAGATGGAAGGTGGTACAGGACAATCACCTCTTGCACTCTGTGTGTGCACTAGCTGTGAGCTTGAATTTTGTGGCCAAAATGGACCTTTGAAATCTTTTATGGTGCTGTCTCCAGGTCCCACCTACATAAAGAAATCAGAGTGTCAAAGGGAGAGAGAGAATCAGGGACCAGTTCCGCTGCATTCCCCTGGGCATTGGGCGGTGCCACCTAAGCCAGAAATGCTGGGATTTGTAAAGGCTGCTGCCGAGCATCTGGGAACTGTAAAGGTGTTTCCAAGATTTTCAGACTTGTCTGAGGATCTTAATTAAATAACTCAGCAAGTGACACACAGCTTCCTAGAACAAGGAGAGCCCCTTGTCCAACAGTACAGGGAGCAGTGGCCCGTGCCTGCAGAGCTGCTTGGGAGGGAGTGGTGCTGCAGCTGAAGTGACTGAGGGGTGCAGAGATGGCAGCGCTGGTCCCTGCTGAGCCTGGGTTTTTCTTCTCTCCCAGACCTGTGGCAGCTCTGGGCAGGGAGCAGCAAACCTGTGGGATGCCTTTCCTGTTGGATATCTTGCATTTTGAGTCGGGCCATTGCCCTGCTGCAGAAGGTGGTGGGAGGAGGGAAGGGATGCCAGGCCTGCAAATTAGCATCAAAGGCTTGGTGCGAGGTTTATGGGGACATTTACTAGCGTTGTTTTCATTATTTACACCAGTCTTGGTTCTAGGAGTTCTCATTAAAAGTGTAATAAATGTAAAAATATTTTACAGGCCAATAAAAGCTCCAAAGCAAAAATAGCTTTATATAGTGCGATTTTTTTCCTTTTGCAAAATACTGTGTGGTATCATCTTGAACCTGCTGATTGCTGATGGGATGAGAGAAGCCCCTCCATTCTAGTGCAGTGTAAGGGGACAAGATGGGGATCAGGATTACTTTCCAGACAATTAATTTGTCAGGCAATGGGTAATTCTCAGTCACTGACTTTGATGAGAACAAATTAGGCCAAATATAACTCTTTTTTTTTTTCCTGTGGAAAAGAGAGAAAGCCTGAAAATTCATGTTATTATTTAAAAAACAACATGAAGTATAGCCAGAAAAGCACCGGAATGGGACTGACAAAGAGAAAAGACATTAATGTTTTCAAGTTCCTCTATAAAATAAGTTTGCATAAACACACTGTATGTAGTCAGATCTAGCTAGCCTATAGTTTCTGTGAGTATGTTAAACAAGGAGAGTGATTTTTGCCAAATCTTCTGTTAGGTTTGGGATGTACAGTCCTCTACAGAAGGACAGAACTAAAATGAGGGAACACTTAGGAATGAACTCAGCTTGGAGGCAATCCAAAAATCTTGTGGAATGGGTGGAGATGAAAAAGAGTTGAATTTAACCATTAAATCATCCAGCAACTTGGTATCTGTGACATTTATCTTGTCTCAAAAATAATAATGTTCCAAAGTCTTAATGACATCGAAACATCTTTGATCACAGAGCAGACAAATTGGCCCAAAAATGATGGATTTGTCTGTCTCACCCGGGTTATCCCAATAAATATTGAGTCAGCTTTGCAAAAGGAGTGGCTGTCAGAAGTGTGGAATGAACATACATGTGCTTGACCTAGAAGAAGCTGGAGGTGTCAGCTGCAGCAGCCTGTGGACCTCCTTGCTGGAAAGCCAATTTATGATTCCTGGTTTCTAGGCTCTGGCATCTGCAAATGCTGTAAATATTTCTCTTTTTTTTTTTTTTTTTTCAGATGGACTGTAAAAGTTGCTCTCATAATTTTGCATGAACAATGATTTCTGTTCATGCAGGGTTTTGGTCCCAAGTTTTTTAGCATGTCAAAAAACTAATCCTGTACTTGGAGAGAGGGAATGAGGAGGAAACAGATTTCTCCTGGAAGGAGCCTCTGCCTTTTCCCCTGCCTGCTGACTGAGCTGACCTATGGCCAGCATTATGAGGGCATTATCTTACAAGCACCAAAAATGTGTCAATCACCACAAAGACCAATTATGGCACAACCAGATCAATGCCATTTTTGAAATCCAGTTCAAGAACTGTGATGCTGGGCAAAAACACTAAAGTATTTGCATCCCATGTGGCAGGTATGAGCAGAAAGCTCACGAAGACAGTGAAATTACACCACAGATTAATTTGGGCTTTCAACCTGAATATCCACTGCTGTTTTTTTGTGTATGTCTGTGACCAGAATTGAGTTTCTCTGCAAGGCTACTTCAAGAGGAGGCATAAGCCAGCCAAAAGTCACAGATTTTCTTAGCAATTCAGTCCTTGACTTTTCTTTTTCTTTCTAAAATATTGGAAAGCAGTGTGGGGCTTGGGATGGGATGATCCCTACAAGAAAACACAGTTGGTTTTGATGCCCGTGCTGTTGTGCCCCAAGGCCACAATTAGATCTGGAATTCCATTGTGCCAGGCATTGTCCAAACACAGAGGAAGGAACAATCCTCGACTCCAAGGTCTGCGTATTGATTCACCTTTATTTGTTTGTGCAATTACTAGTTTATTATTATGCAAAGTTATTTGCTTTAGAAGGGAAATGTTCTCAATTCAGAAATAATGAGGCATCAGTCATAGCATAAAGCTATACATCGTATATGGGAAACATGGAAATGTTTTTCTCATTTTTAGGAATGCCTTATTGAAGTTTCAGGTTTTCAGGTGATTTTGGGGAGTTACACTCAAGGCCCATGTGATCAGAACACAGAATTCCTGGCAGTCTCTTAGATCCTCCATCTTAAAATAACATGCACTAAGGCCATGTGAGACAATAGCAGAGCTGGGATTAATAGCATCCCACATCCCAAGCTGGTTCTCTTGTAGTAATATCTCTTGTTTCTGCAAGAAATGGATATTCTGTGAATACAACTCTATAAACCACTGTCTTGAAAAATACACTTGTTTTAACTTGATGATTTGGGTAATCTGTCTCTACATTGGCTGCTGGCTAAAATACCATTTTCTTGTCCACACAGTGATCTTGGCTTTCCCATTGCGCCGCTGTTATCTCTTTCACTATCTCGTAATTTACAGGAAATTCAGAACTGGTTGCAATCACAACTCATAATTTGAAATGCTAATCCTTGGCCTGTCACTCTAGCTGTATCACATGCAGTCTGCTCTATTAAACTTTAATGTCTACCCTAATAACCGTGTGAGGCTAGAAATCCAGGGATTAACTTTGATTCCAGTTTAACTACTGATAGGTGCCTGCAGTGTTGCAAAGGACTCTTTCTCTTCTGAGGAGTGCCAAACATCTTTGGCTTGGTTTGTTTATAAGCTCCTGAAAGTTGGTCTGTCACAGTTTTTCTCCAAATAGGACTACTATAAATTTGATTTAATTTAGCTGAAGAATGGTGCACTCAGAGCACCAATGACTCTATTTCTCACTCTGTGTGTACTGCAGCCTGCCTGCTGCAAATATGCCAGACACTGGGATCCCAGGGAAAAAGGTGAATTTTCTTTCATTCAGCACCGTTTGGATTCTGTGAGTGGGTGGAAGACTGCATATGAAGCAACTGGATTGTGTAGAAGATGGGTAATAACCTGGCCCTGTTGAAACTAAGGGTAACATTTCCACTGAGTTCAGTAGAGCCAAGATTACCCACGATATTTTTTGATTTGGGCTAATGGCATTTGCATTGTCCAAATAGATGCTGGCAAGGGAGGTAATTACTGTTTTTGCTTGTGTCTCTCAGTCATGTGAGTGCTCTCTCCGTGTTGTGTGGGTAGGAAGGTGTAAGATCAGAAGTCTGGTGATGTTCACTTGTGTCGAAAGTCGGTAAAATTCATAGGCATATGGTCTTCTACAGAGTTATTGCTCCTGAGTTACATGCTGGAAATCATAGAGGCATTTAGTTTGGAAATTATTAAGATCATTGAGTCCAAATGTAAAGCTAAAGCTGCCAAGTCCACCACGAAACCATGTCCTCATGCACCACGTCTACAAATAGGAAGCTTCCATAATTGTAAGCGCCTGTGGACACAAGAAGACCTGTTTGGATTGCAGACTGGAAACTCTTGGCAAAAATGTCTTATTTCTTTTTCATAGGAAGCTCTGGCCACTGCCCCAAAGAATGAGGTTGAGCACGGAGATCCCCATGGCTCAGGCCTGGGGTTACCCCAGGGTGTTCTACTGCACTCCAGCCATCCAGACAGCTCCTCACAAAGACTGAAGGAGAAGAGATGCCAGGGAAGCTGCTCCTGCAGGTACACTGAAGGATGTTGGTGGGCAGAAAAAGACTATGGAGGCTCAGCAAGTCCCCCACTGTTGCCAGAGGTCCATCTGTGCCAGGAGCTTGCAGAGGTTGCATTTCTGTATATGGTCTGTAAAACCTCTACAGCTGGTTGGGAGTGGGGTTTTATAAGGATGTTTTAAAATTTGAAACACAGTACTGAGTTGACTAAGGAAATTTTCTTTTTTTATTTGTTTGGGCTTTTTTTAAAGAAATGTATTATTTTTTTAATGCAGCTTGCACTAGGAAGGGTCTCTTGGGATAGAGTAGCATCTCTTCTAAAGCGTACAAAGGCCAGAAAGATAAACACACTGACAGGGGCTACTCTTGTCTGCCAAACCTCCTTGTTCATACACTTGCTCTGTGTGGCCTACTAGGAAACACAAGCATTCCCTAGTGTTGTAGCTGTGGGTTGAAGATCTTCTGTAGGAGGCAGAGTTTCCCCTAGCACATCAGACTTTCCTCAGAGTTGTTCAGAGAAAGATTTTAGTTTTGCGTCAATTTGGAACAGGACTCAATACTGAAGCTCGAGTTTCCCCTTTTCTTTTTTTTTTTCAAAACTGAATTCTTGTTGTTCAGCCAGTCCTTGCTCTCTCAAGCCTACAGCAACCCCCAGGCAGCTCTGGGACTTCGTTTTCATGCAGGATCTACCTTTCAGCATCTGGGTGCTCTTCTCTGAGGGAACACCTTGTCCCTTGTACTCCAAGGCAGAGTGAGTTCAGAAGGGATTTTTTGGGATACCTCACCAATTTGTTCCAATCCCTGATAGATTTGGAAGGATTTGGAAAAATACTCACCCCTCTGAATCTAGGCTTATTGGCTTCCTTATTATTTTATAAAGACTCACCTCAAATTTTCCTTGGGATTATATTGAATGGGTACCCGAGTTGCTGGTACGGATAGGTGGAAAATTTTAATGACTCTTGTGTGTGGTTTATAGCTATTTTTGTGCATATTTTCAGCAGCTACAATGGTTACGCCCATACACTGAAAAAAAAATCTCTTTCCCGTCTGCTGGCTTTTCTTGTGCCTCATGTATATTCTTGTTTATTCTGCTGGGCTTCCAAGATGGAACTTTGTACAAACATTTTAGAGTTTTGAAAAACAACAACCAGAGGCAAAAGAAGAAAAAAAGAGAACAAGGAGCAGGGCAATCAGCTCTCAAGTGGGTCTGTGCATCCTTTGCATTATCATCTGGAGCTTCAAGATGGCATTAATTTTTACAAAGTTTGGGACATGAAGAACCTCCTGTTTTCTACTCTGTAAATGAGTGTGACATGCTGTTTCTTTCATGTGTATTCTTTGGAATTCATCCCCTGGCTGTATAGCTCCATACTTCCTGAAGATTATGTACATATGAAAGAAATAACCACAACAGATGCCACCCAAATACCTGTGGGGGATCAGATAACCCAACCCGCTCTACAGCTTTTGAAAATCCTAAATCAGGTGTTTGCTATCCAAAGAAGTTTCCTGAAAAATATAATTTCTGGAGTTTGTGCACACAAAATTGTTTTATCTTCTTTTCTAGTTTTTGCTGCAGAGAGGTGAGGGATCTGCCCACACACAAGGAGAAGATGTTAAGGGAAATGTGTGAGTGAAAAGATTCCCCCAGCTGGCACCAATGGCTGGGAGCCTTCTCGTGAAGAGATGAATTTTTTACGTAAAGGAAAAGCAAGTGCAGCTTGTTCATCCGATTTGCCACTTGTGGCTGATGTAGCAGTATTTTCAACATTCATCATGAGTAGAGTTATTGCTGTTTTGTATAATTCATTGATTTCCATACAATCTCTGTTGGCCGTACTTCCTGTGCAGGGAGCCAAGCATGCCAACTGCTTTCTGATATTAACTGCAAGTTGAAAATATAGAGAGTGTCTGATTTTCACATTTGTTCTCCCCAGCTGCAAGTAGAGGTTGGCATTAGCCAAGGATGCTGGCTTGGTTATGGTCCAGAGAAGCTCACACAAGTTAGGGGATACTTCCCATCCTCCACGGGCTTCATGCAGAGGACAGGATGACTCAGTCTGGCTGCACCGCCGTGGGCTCCAGGATGTGTCCCTGCTGGACACAGAGGAGCAGCCACCACCTGTGTGCTGGTGACCAGGGGCACAGCTGGTGCTGAGGGCACTGACAGAGCCGCGCCGCCGCAATGGTGCAAACAAAATATCTGTGTGGAGGAGAGAGCCATGTCCGATGGGTTGCAGCTGTCTCTCTGCCTGCCGGCCACCCCCGCCCCCCTCCAAATGTAAATCATCACCCTTTTCCCTTTTAACATAACAGTTGTGTCATTTAAAAGCTCAAAGAGCTGAGAAAAAAGTCTACTTGTTTAGAGAAACCATTAAAACAAATGATGAGCATTTAATAAATGGAGAAAACTGTCTGTTTGTCATAACACAGAATTTTTCCTTTAAATAGCCAAACAACCACCCAAAAGGTTCCTCATAGATGGGTGTGTTGGGGGATATTTCCAGGACTGATCTGCACTGGGGTCCTGTCTGGGAACTTTTGGCCCAAATCCCTGCACAGATGGGTGGAGGGCTCAGGGTGGGGTAAAAAGCTGTGCTGAGCTCCCTTTGGGACTGGTGATGGAGAATGAAAGTTTCCCTGGTCTTGTGGTACCCAGGCAGACTGGCACACATTACCTCCACCCTGACAGTGGTGGGATGGGAGCACAGTGCCCAGGTACCACATTGTGCTCAGCTCCATGGACTGCCCTTGGCTGCTCCTTGGGGGGACAGGGTCTGCCTTGCATGCAAATGGCATTTTTTGTAAAGTTTCCATGCATGTCTTGAATAAACAGTAGCTTGGCCACTGCCTTTGGAGAGCAGTTCAGTGTTCTTCTCACTTCTCATGTGATACATCTTTTTTTCAAAACATTTCCTGATCCTGAGCTCCTTCCTCAGGTTGTGGGAACATTCAGGTTTGGATATGCAGTGTGTGGGCTGGCCTCTCTGCAGTTGTTTAACAGATGATTGCTTTGAATAGGATTATCTTGGACAGGCAGAGTATCATCTCTGCAGTGCTGGGGCCGCCTTCGCCCTGGGAGGGGGGAGTGACCGGACCGAGCTGTGATGCTCCTGCTCTTGCTGGCAAACACCTCCTCCTGAGGGTGTGTTCAGGCTCTAGACCTGCGATCCCATCCTTAACAGCTATTAAGTGCTTGGTCCTTAAGAATGATTGATTACTGGTTAAACCCCCTTGTAATGATCCTCTTTACCTTTAGAACCTTCCAAAATTTGGGAGAAAACCTGCTGTGTGTTTTGCTGTTTGGTGACTCAGGAGCCTGAAGGTAATTAAGTGCTCAGCTTTTAAGTGCACAGCATCTCTGTGTATTGTAGCTTCACTTGTGTGAAACGTGACTGCTGGCTCCTGCCAGCTGCAGCCAGGGAGAGCCACGGGGTGTCTGCAGCCGTGTGGTGGACAGCAGACACTTCTGAGCCAAGCCCCCCACAAAGTAGGAGCTGCAGCATGGCAGGCTGCTCAGGGAAGGCAGAACCGGATGGGCTCTGGCAAGCACAAACCTGCTGCATCCCTGTACTGTTCATCTGCTTCTGATGGGGCCACGGCGTGACCTGCTGAGCACTTGGGGCACTCCTGCCATGAGTCCTACGTGGTGGCTGGCCAGCTTACTGGAGACATCTCAGCTTGTGGCTGGCACCTCTACAGGGTGTTTCCATATTTTTCTGAAAGTGCTTGGAGCTGGCAGTTTTTAAATGGTTGTTGGCCCAATGAGGGAAGCAAATTTCCTCTGCTGTCGTGCTGGAATTGGGCAAAAATAGAGGGTAAAGAAAAAAACTTTTTAGGGTCGGTCTCCATTTTGGCTGTGAGTTCCAACAACACATCAGGGTGGGAGCTGGTGGTGTTTGCTGGAAGAGGGTGTGGAAGGTTTTGCTGAGTCTTTGTTGGTATGTGAATTTGGAGATGGTGATTTTTAAGGGTTCAATGGAAGACTTCTCTGTGGGATTCATGAGGAACAAGTCCTATGAAGATGAAGATGTGAAAACAGCATTCAGCAGTGAGGGTGCTCCCATAAGGGCCAGTGGCAATGTCACCACTGGGAGCTTACGCTGGTTGACTGAATCAGTCAGGAAGCAGCAGGTATGAGAAAGGCCAAATAAATCACGTGTGTGATAAGGAAGATGGCAAAAGATATGGCCTGAACAGAATCTTGGAGATGATAACAGAGGAAGAAAAGGAAAGAATGGAAGAAATGTTACAAGGGCAAAACAAAAATGTTTCAAAACAGGCTCAGTGTGTGGGCAAGAATGAGATGGTTATCACAGCTAACTGCTCAATTACAAGTTTTGTCATGGACAGATAGATCAGGTGGCTCCTCTGCAAAAGTGACAGTGAGGTGGGGACTCCTCTCCTTGGACATTGCCAACAGTCCAAATGTCTGGCCACAAACCGCGGAGTAAAGCCTTTCTCCTTTGTATCACGCTCCTGTGAGCTCAACTGGTTCTAGCCCAGCCTTCCCTGTCCAGCCAGCTTGAACTTGGCATTTGGGATAAAGTAAAGTGTGGAGACAGATAAAGTCTGAAGGACCCTACCTATAAAAAAGAACAATTGAGAGATGGTGACTCCAGGGCACACTGCCCTTCTGGGGCACCCTGTCCCTGGTGGGAATATTAACTCCATTAATGAGAGAGGGACGGTGTCAGACTGTCCATTTCAGGTTGATAACAAGTATTTTATTACCTCCCTATCATTAAAAAAAGGAAGAAAACTCTTTATTCAGCCTTGTAGTGCTTTAATCTCAGAGTCCTCCTTGGTCAGATGTGTGGAGACTGTTATTTGTGGATTGGGAGAAAATTCTCCAGCTTCTCTCCCACAGGTTCTAATCCCTTCTTTTGTTTCACCATGTGGTTGTGTAAGCAGTTCCCTTGAGAACAGGGCTCCAGGAATATATAATTAAATCAGAAGTTTGGCACTAATAAGTGATCTTATCATTCTGTTGGGCTTTTTTCAGGTCATTGTGAGATATTCTAGGCCGCTCATTTGAAGTTATTTAATTACAAGGTCCCCACAATAGAGCCAGGGCCTTGGATGGTGTTTTCTTTTAACTGTTAAAATTTTTTTAAATTTTACCATATGTTATGATGCTTTGTGCATCAGGTGACCTAGGAGGGGCTGACAACCCTTCAGGACTGTCACTGACAAAGCTGACTCTGCAGATTGTTTTTGCTATGAGCAATTACCAAGAAGGAACTCCTCTTCAAGCCCCAACACAGTGGTTGAACCCCAGAACATCTGTTACCATCAAGCCAAGAGCTGGAGCCCACTGGGGACTGTGCCCTGTTTGGGGCAAGAATATAGTAGGAAGAAAGACAAATCCTGTTAAAATTCCCATTCCCGGTGAGCGTTCCTGTGTTCTGTGCTGTTCAGAGCTTTCAGAGCTCTGTGCCTTCTTTTGCTGTCTGTGGGCGGTGGAGGTGTGCAGCTGCTGTGACCTCCGTGGGGCGGGACTGTTGCCCAACACAGAATTTTCCATGGGTTGGACCTCTCCATTGTTCAGCTCCGGGGGTGATGATGTATCAGGGTGCAGCCCTCACCCTTGAGAAGCCTCAGGGCCTGAGTTGACTAGGTGTGAAGTTGTTTGAGTACTTCAAGATGAAGATAAGATATGGAGATTTAAAAAACTCTGTTAGAAACCTGCCTATTGAAGTGCATTCTAGGTAATGTGCATGTGTGTTCAGGATGGAGCTAAAACAGGACAACAGTGTTGTACAAGTTCCTTCTCCAGACTGTCTTTAAATCACTCAAGTTCCTCTCTTCATTTTTCAGTACACAAATAATTTTGACAACTAACCTGCATTTCCTCCCCTAAAAGTGTGCAATAAGACTGAGAACAATGTGAACCATCAGTGCAATAACACAAAGACAGGCACTGTTGTGGTGTGGTGATTGCATGGTGGCATGGCAGCATGTGCAACCTGGGGCTTTCCAAACCCCAAAACATGGTTTGGTTTGTGTGTGTGGGTTTGCTCAGTTTTTGTTGTTGTTGTTGGTTGGGGTTTTTTTTTGTGTGTGTTTTTTGTTTGCTTTTGTTTTGTTTGTTTTTTTTTTTTTCTCAGAGGAATATTCTGATCTCCATTCTTGCTGCTGGTCCACTGAGGAGGTGGGAGCTGGGCTGCCACATGGCAGGGTGACAGGTGAGGATGGTTGGTTTTCAATCTCAGTGAAGATTGGAAGGAGCCATCAGTGAGCTGGAAGCAGGAGCACAGGTTTCAACCATGGGTCCATGCTAGAGACCTTTTTCCCAAATGCAGCCAAGTTGTATTTGCCCCTTTCGTTACTCTTTTACCCCACAAAATGGCACACAACACTCTGCATATCTGAAGTTCCATTCTTTCAAACATTACACAATCTGTGATGGAAATGGGCTTTTAAAACTATCTGTTTGCTTGAAAAACCTTCAATCTCAGCAAAAACTGCCCCTGGGAAGCCCTTCCCTCTCTTCAAACAGCAAAACAGCTTCAGCAATACTGGCTCTATCTCTGGGCATGACAGTGGAAATCCCTCTGCTTTCCCTTGGCCTTGTGATTTGGGGCAAGAACCTCTGTGCTGGTGTAATTCATCAATGAGAACCTGCAGATTGATGTCTGACAACTGGCCTGGCACAGTCTGCTGCACACCTGAGCCTGGAGCTGATCCAGGAGCTCCATCCCCTCACTGTGCTCAGGCAGAAACCCTGAATCTGCAAGTCAGATGCTAATGAAATAGTAAGTGAACAGAGATTAGCGTACCCTTCCAGTGTCATTTTCAGGTCCCATTTTGTTGCTTTTCTGCCCACTTGGAATGCTGCTCCATTTACTAACTTCTTATTTGCTTTCCTTCCAGCTTGCTACCTATCATCACTAATTACAGAACAAACAATGGCAATAATACAGTAATGAATAGCAACCTTTTGGGTTTTTTTCTTTTGTGTGTAGGTGCACCTGGTTCAAATATTTAAGATAAATGGGAGTGACTTTCCAATTCTCCTCTCCTTTGCCTAGCAGCACAATTTTTATCAGTCAGTTCTGGGACAGTATGAGCAGCAGCAGGAAGTTATGCTGGGTAGGCAGAAGGAAAGGGTATTCTGAGATCTCCTGCAAACACAAAATTCAAGGATTGCTGCTGAGCACTGTCCCTCCCTCTTTAATTTTTTTCCCCTTGATTTTGTGCTGGCATTGTTCTTCGTGATTCTTTGAGATCCTGTTGACACTGAGTGATGCTGAAACTGCTTACAGCAAGCCATAATGTGACCTCAAATCCACAATTCCAACACTAATTCAGAAAAAGGAAAAATTTAGAAGAGAGAATAAGCCTTTCCTGTACAAGTACCCTAATGCTACACAACACTTGGGTTAAACACAAGCACAGCTCCATTGATTCCCTGGTCTGCATCCACATAAAAGTGTCTCTTCGATCTGGATTTGGAATTACAGTGGAACAAAAAGCAATCTAAACCCACAATTAAGTACACCAATAAAAACACCTCACCACTGAAGCTTAAGCAAGCCTTAAAATATACCTGGAAATAGGAAATTGCCTATTATAAGTGAAGTAGATGTTGATATAAAGTTTTTAATTTAAGTGGAATTAGTGTTTCGGCAAATCTTTCTGTACTTCCTTTCATTATTTTATGAGGCTGGGCAGAGACATGTCCCTGTCTGGACTGGGAATGTCTCTGACTGGGCACCAGCTTCCACCTTGGACCTATCCAGCCCTCTGAAAGATATTTTGACCAATGTGATACAGGAGAACAGTTTATTTTTAGTTAATTCCTAGAATAGTTTATTTTTAAAAAAATCCCCTTCTGCTCTAATGATACCCAGGTTCTCCACCCTTTGGAGTTGCGAGCATTTCTGAAAAGCAGGTGTACAATTCTACTGCCAATCTCCTTGCAGGGAGACATGATCTGCTTAGTGAAAACAATCCCTGACTCACCTGCTGAACTGGTTTGATGTTATTTTGGTGTTGTGATAACTAGTTGTTCTCTGGGATAAACCAAGAGTCACTTCTTGAGGATGCAAGCATCCACAATTTGAGACTGAAGTGAATCACTCTCTCTATCTACTCAAATGTATCATTAAAATATTGCTAACTCCAGAAATAATGAAATTATTTAAAACTGAGAATTTGGCTCAAAGGTCTTGAGATCCTCCTTCAGTAGTAGCAGGAAGGTGTTTATACCTTGTCTTTTCATTCCTGAGCCTTCAACTTAGAATCAGGATGGCTTTTTCTGCAACTCACTTTGGGAGAAAGGGAGTTTGAGGTAATTGCCTCTCCACGTGTCTCCATCAGCTGAGCATTTAACAGTAATGTTCAAAGTGTGATACCAGAGCTTTATATATGTCCTTGGTCTGGTCTCCCAGTGGAAAGATTCAGGGTGCCCATCCTTTTGTGTCAGACTCTCAGTTTGCAGTATCCATGTTAATTAGCAGTATCTGTGATGTGTAATTGAAGGAGCACATATGACATATCTCTAACAAAGTCCCTGTTACTGACTCTGCATGCCCTGGTCTCGTGTCTGTATTTTCACCAGTGTGGGCACCATGAAGTGCAAGTCCTGCTGCTGTTGGAGCTGTGGACCAGTGCAGTAACTTCCAGCATCTTGTGCTTGCATGAGACATGGTGAGATGCTGAACTATGCCAGGGAAATGCCTGGGATGAGGTGTTATCCTGAGCCTGATGAGGGCATGCTGAGGTTGGGCAGGAGGAAAGCCCACGGGAGTGGAGAAGGAAGGACACGCTTTAATTGCAGCCATTCACCTGCACATCAGGAGCGGGAAACGTGCATCATCCTCAGGTCACAGTTCTGCCTTGCAGGAACAGCTTTCATCACCTGCCCCCTGTGTTTCCCCAAGAGTTAAGAACATTGACCTGCTGGGACATGTCTGCAGCCTCCAGAGGTGAAGGAGAGACCAGGGCAGGGGTGGAGACACCCACGCCCCTTGCTGTTGCAGTATTGCCCAGGGCACGGCACGGGCAAGGGCTCCTCACCCCCACGCTGGTTGTTTGTGCTGCTGGAGGAGGGGGCACAGGCTGGGCACGCCGTGGGTGCTCCCCTGACCTGCTGGGTCCTGCAAGAGCTGCCCTGGTGTCCAACCTTCCCTGGTGCTCCCCTGATGAGATACCATGGCTGCAATGGTGCACTAACGTGGTGCACAAGAAGGAGGGAGTCTTCTGCATTTGGAGGAGGGAGTCTCTGTGCACAGCTCCTAAACTTCATCTGGGTTTGGGGCTGGACCTCAGGGTGCTCCTCTCCCATGTGAGAGCCTGCCAGGCTGGGTGCTGCAGGGGCAACGTGTGGAGGAATCTTCTCTGCAGATGCCGACACAGTTTACGTCTGAGATAAGCACTGAGCTGCAAATGCACAGAGAGGAGCAGAGAACTTCTGGGAATTTTAGACATCTGGAGAACTTTAACGTAGAAAACACAGATGTTTATAGATGCTTTCTGCAAAATCACGAGGGTTTGAAGGTCATATTTTTGTGCTTGGGCATCTAAGTCCTTTTGCAGATTTCTTGGCTCCACAGTTCACTTCTGCAATGGCAGAGGAATGATTTGGATTAGAGCAACATGCAATCCGCTCAGGATAAATGAGCTTGCTACATCCACATGAAATATGTCTCTCTGTCTCACTTTTCTCTTAATTATAATTAATATATTAATAATAGAGGTGTTGGAAAAATCATTACTGCGTGGCCAAAGTCTCAGACTTTTGTGTGAAGATGCATAGAAGTTTAAAGTAGTGTTACTGTCAGTTTATCACTCATTACAATAATCCAATTAATTAATGGGTTTTTTTAGCATTGACTGGCAGGTATTTTATGTTTAATGTTGAATAATTATAGCCATGGTACTTCCCATATTATTTTGCACAAGAGCAATTCTCAACATTTGATCACCAGTAGGACAAATAAAGTAATAATTGGATATTCCAACAAGAGGCAATGCGTGTGACTTCCTTGACCTGGACAAATTACACTGAGCAAACAATCCCCTCCAACACTTCCAGTGAGTAGTGGGAGGACAAGAGTAGGGGAGACATAACCTATTTCCAAATGGGAACTTGGAATTCATGCTATCCCTTTGCCATTTAGTTACAATACTACCTTTTGCTTTAAAAAGAGGCTTAGATAGGATATGTTCAAAATACTACCCATTAATAAAATAAATATTCTAAGCTCTTTTCCTCCCAAGTCCAGGGAAGCTGAGAGCAACAGCCTTCCTGCACGTGGTGAGAGGTGATTTACTGTAGCCCCAATATAACAGGTATTTTCTGGGGCAGCAGCACATAGACATGCCATTGATAATTCTGCCTTTGTTTTGATTGCTTCCAATTGCAGAATGAGGGAGACTTAATTGGCAGAAATTACCTCATTCCTGGCTTGATTAAGGCCTCCATATGTGTTTTATAAATAAAGTAGTCTTTTCAATTGTTTTATCACTTGGAAGTTTCAGCAGACTAAATATGATTTATGGTGTTTTTCCTCTTTCCCCAAACGGGAACCACTTCTGACCACGGGCCCTGCCTGCGGCCGCGGGCATTGGCGCACCGAGAGCTGCCGGGAGCATCGCTGGGGCTGCTCCCGTGGCTCTGGAGCTGGCGGGGCATCCTCCGACCCTCCCTGGGGTGTTCACCCAGCCCAGGGTTCAGCTGAGAGCAGGGACTCCATGGGGTTTGTGGGGCAGTTGGCAGCATCCGGCCCATCCCCGAGGCATGACCGAACAGGGCTGTGCGTTCTCTGTGCTGCTCTCCGTGTCAGGCTCCTCCACGGCACGGCCGGGGCTTGCCCTGACAGCGCTCGTGGGCGATGCTTGCATTGCCTGCTGGCTGAATTCCTCTGCCCCCTGAATTCCTCTGCTCCCTTTCTCATTGTGTTAGAATAAAGGAATAAAGAAAAGAAAATTAAAAAGAAAAAAAAAATATAAAGGGTTGCAGTGTACAGCCTCCTGCAGCTCTGGGAAAAGCTCTTGGAGGGAGCACCAAGGGGCATCTCCATCCCATTGGGCTGCTGGATTTATCTCCCTTCATGCCTGAGGGAAGTGGCTGAAGATGAGCTTCATCATGGGACCTTGCCTTCCACTTAGTCCTGTCATATATATCTATCATATCATATCATATCATATCATATCATATCATATCATATCATATCATATCATATCATATCATATCATATCATATCATATCATATCATATCATATCATATCATATCATATCATATCATATCATATCATATCATATCATATCATATCATATCATATCATATCATATCATATCATATCATATCATATCATATCATATCATATCATATCATATCATATCATATCATATCATATCATATCATATCATATCATATCATATCATATCATATCATATCATATCATATCATATCATATCATATCATATCATATCATATCATATCATATCATATCATATCATATCATATCATATCATATCATATCATATCATATCATATCATATCATATCATATCATATCATATCATATCATATCATATCATATCATATCATATCATATCATATCATATCATATCATATCATATCATATCATATCATATCATATCATATCATATCATATCATATCATATCATATCATATCATATCATATCATATCATATCATATCATATCATATCATATCATATCATATCATATCATATCATATCATATCACCAAATGGTTTCTGTTGGGAGGGATCTTAACGCTTATCTCGTTCCAATTCCCACAGGCAGAGACAGCTTCCACTATCCCAGGTTGTTCCAAGCCCTGTTCAACCTGGCCTTCCAGAGATGAGGCATCCACAACTTCTCCGAGCAACCTGTGCCAGAGTTCCACCATCCTCACAGGGAAGAATTTCTTCTTAATAGAAATAGTAATAATAATCATAGTCATCCCAATCCACCCAGTGTGAATTCATAGTCAGAGGTGGAAAGATGAGGAGTGATTGGACAATGCACAGCCTGGTGCTGAGCTTTGAAACCTGGAATAATGCTTTTAAAGGAGTTTTGTAGGCAAACAGCAATTGAAAAAAAGGAATGGATGGAAGTAAAATCAAGGCCTTGTGCGCCAAATACACTGCTTATTCCACTTCACATTGTTTCAAGTCTCTTTGTTTTCAAGTAGCCATATTCCTTAATCCAAGCTTTCAGAAACCATGATCTTGGTTTAAAACTAAAAGCTGAAAATGTTTCATATCAGTTTCTCTTATTCACTCTCAGAAGGCTGAACATTTTGCACTCATGTGCCTTTCAGGAAGGCTGGATATGTGCTAAAGAAAAAAAAGAAAAGAAAGCTTAAATTGTTGAGTTAAAAATTGATCCAAGCTCTAAATCACCAGTAAATGCAGATGACTCATGATAAAATGATGAGCATTGAAAATACTGCTAGACATTTACAGAGATAAGGAGAAGAGGTATATTTAGTGGGATTCTTGTGTCTTAGCATTTGGTATTCTGAACTGTCTAGAGAGCAACATGCTGACTTCCCCGGATTACTTGATCATGGTTCACTGAGTTCAGGTTTTCTTTCCTTTCTTTTTTTTTGCTGCTAATTCAGTAACAGTGAATATTCTTGTGAATGAATTCGTGCAGCTGAGCCCATTTTAGAAGAGAAGGATATTTTTTCTAACAAATATAATTTCCTGTCTGAAGTGCAGGGAAAAAAATCCCAAAGAAAATATTGTGTTTATGTTATTGTTAGTTCTGACTTTTTAAAAAAAACAAGTGAAAAAAAAAAAAAGTTGGCCTGAAACATCTGGATGTGAAATTCCAAATAACAGAATTTGGGGGTTTGTGCCAGATTGGATGTGGCTCGATGACAAAGCTGGAATTCAAAGCCAGCACGTGAAGCAGTCAGGGAGGCTGAGGGAGGATTCGGATGGGTGTAGGACAGACTGTTTCTGCTTTTCATCTACGTGAGGGTTTAGATAATAAAAAGGAGATCTCCATCCTGTAATCAGCTTTGCTGTGGAAGGTGTTGCTCCTGTCACAACTCAAGACCCATTTCTCTTGGAAATGGGGGATCCATAGGAAGGATTAATGGCAGGGTGAGGGCATCACACCTGGAGGGACAACACAAGTGGTTTAACACCTTTCCTCCCTGGGGAAACCCATCCCTGCAGAACAGCCTGACAGACAGGCTTCTGCTCAGGGTCACCTCAGGGAGTGCTGAGGTGACACAGCCAAAAATGAGCCATTGCTGTGTATGGCAGTCAGTGTCTGCAGTGACAAGTGACATGGGAAGGAAGGATTTCCCTAATGGGAACAGGCAGAGGCACTGCAGTCTGGTTTTCCATGTGCTTCTTGGCGCAAGGAATGCAGGGGGGAGCTGCTGCTGTTGAATGAAATTCTTCCTGTGTGGCTGGTGGTGAGAGAAGCCCTGTACTATTTCTGTGCTGATGGCATAGACACAGGAAGGCTGTTTGGGTTTTATGTCCCCATCCTTTAAAGGAATGTCTCTGTGTGAAAACCCAGGGTCCATGCGTGACCAGAAAGGCTTTGATTGGAGATGAAATGAAGCCCGCTCCTGCCCTGCTGAGGTGGGAAGGGCAGAGAAACCTCTGCTTTTGCCTCTTTTGGAAGTTACAAGAGTAGCTTCCCAGCAAATATTTCAGGGTGATGTTTGAGCTGTGTGCTTGCCTGGAGCAGAATTCCAGACACCGCCAGAGTCCCAGCTGGAAATTTTGCCTCTGCATAGCAGGGGCTGGTGCCAGGGTGAGCAAGGGAGCTATTCTCCTGAAAACCCCAAAGACACAGACCTTCACAGCTGGTCTTTCACAGAGGGCTGAAGCAATCTGCTGTTGTTTCCAAGCTGGCCTCTTGGTGCTCTCCTGGATGCTCAGCCCAGGGAAGCGCAGCTCCTCCCGGGCCAGGCCAGACAGGTGTTTGCAGTGTGTGTTGGGGGCACATCCTCTGGGGATGATCTGGCCGAGCGAAAAACCCCCTGGAAGTGCCACTCCTCAGTGCAGGGAGGTGAGAGCAGCTGGCATGAGGGGCACAGCACTTGCCTCTGGCTGCCCTGGAGCTCCTGTACCCTCTGCTGTTCCCCAGGGTGCCCAGTTACTGACCATCCTCCTCCACTTGCCAAAAGTTAAGTGCTGGGGAAAGGTAAGGACTATTGATTAATGTTTGCTGGACAACTCTCACGCCTGTCCCATGTGGATAGGAGAAATATTCTTCCTCTCTGCTGCCCTTCGTGTCAGAGCCACTCTTTATTCAGCAGATTTCTCGGGAGAAATCTGGGGAGAAGGAGTGTGCCTTCCAGAGATGTGAGCTGAATAACAATCACTAAAATCCCCTCTCTTGCATCAACTTCTGCTCCTGCTCCTGCTGTTCCATATTCTCTGTGGCAGAAACATTGGAAACAGATTGTCTGGGTGCAGAAAAAAAGAAAAATTGAACAGCCATCAAGATGCCAAAAAACAGAACACATTTTTCCTCGCGCAGATAATGTTTCTGATGTTGTTAACGAACACCCAGGTTTCCCTGAAACCTCTAACCATTGCGGAGTTTTTATAATAATGTTTGCATTAGGCTTCTGGTGGGCTCAGGCTTTCGGGATTATATTTGAGCTTCCTTAGCTTTCAGCACCATTAAGCATATTTTAAAAACATTAAAAGAAATATGTCAACTTGGTTTAGGCTGAAACTTATGTTCGGAAAAGAAAATCAGTAAAAAGAAAGTTTCACAAAATACAAATGAAGCGAGAGTGTTTTCATTAAAGGAAAAAAATAAAGAAAATATATTATTCCAAAATAATTTCTCTTCTTAATTTTTTTTCCCCTATAGACTGGGCAACTCAAACACATGAAGTTTGTGCTTTTGAATGAGGAAAATTAAGTGACAAGAACCCAAACTTCTCCAGGAAATGTGAAACAAAATTCCTTGGTTTTGGGAAACAAAATGAAACACGAACACCAAATGCAAAAATATGTTAAATAGCACCAGAAGCATCTGCAAGCTTAAACAGAAACATGTAACTGAAACACTGATTGTTTCCCTGGAAGAGAATGTAGGAAATTTTCCTTTTATTTTGATGTTTTCATCATTTAAGAGAAGAGAATCTTCCCAAACTCCAGCCCATAATTTTCAACTCCTAGGGACCATTACTGAAAAGCCCAAATTCTCAGCTCTTGCTCTGCAGAAAGATTACTAAAACAAGCCTTTGCTCCTTTTTCTGCCTTTTGCTTCTCTTAAGAATCTTGCATGCATTGCTTAGAAGAAGGAGGTACATGAGTTGTGGGAGGCCAGGGTACATCTGGGAGACCCAAGGGACAGTGTGATGTCTTAGGTGGTTGGGGTTGTCCTCCCACCAGGTGCTTCACCACTGATCTCTCCTCTGTCAGAAAGTTTTTGTGTGAAAGGCCGTGCATTTTCCATGGCTCCTTGTTGTAATGGGTAGTCAGGATAGAAGAAGGGACAATGCTAATGATATTAATAATGTCACAAAGTACTCCAAGAAGGCACTTAGAAGCCTTGCAGCATAATCATAGAATCAAGGACTGGTTAGGGTTGGAAGGGAAGGACCACCCAGCTCCTGACCCCTGCCCTGAGCAGGGACACCTCCCACAAGACCAGGTTTTTCCAAACTCCCTGGACTTGAATATGTCCAGGGATAATGAGCCCGTGCCCTCTTAAAGGCAAAGCCGCCTTGAAAACTGTGATGTGCCTTTGTGTGGTTGCCCTTTACATGAATTTTTCTTTGAGTCTAGCAATAACTAATGTAATAATCAACAAAAATGTGCGCTGTTGCTCCACTCTGCATAATGCCACTGTTTATCTGTTGGCTTCAACACCAGTCAGGTCTTCCTTCTGGACTGCTGTGAAAAGCAGAGAGGCAAGACGTGACCATCCAGCCCAACCACTACTCTTCATCTGCCTCTGATTTTTGTAACGGGTGCAGTCAACACCTCCCTGTTTGCTGCCCTTGTACATGGCTTAATATGGCAAACACAACAGGGGCTGCTGAGCTGTGTGTGCTACCATGTATGGGGAAGAGGACTTCCCCAAAGCAGAGGCATAAATTCTGTTTTCTACTTATGTGAAGAATAAAATGATAATATGACCCTCTCTCCTCTCCTTGTTTGGGTCAACAGTATAGGAATGACCAGTTATATAGGAGAAAATGTGCTTTTAGGCAGATAAGGAGAGCAGCAGTTTAAACTGATTTAGTGGAATAGCAGCTTTTTCCAGGCAGAAGACTCTGCAGCTGGAAAATCTTGTTGAATATATCAGAAAGGCAAGAATAAAATAATAAAAAAGAAGGTTATATCTTTTAGGTCTCTAAAAAATTTTTCATAATGCATCTATCTATGGGTTTATCTAATAATAAAAATTCCAGATAAGTTTTTATATTTTATTATTGTTAATATAAGAGTCAAAATATAATAGCCAAAGAATAATACAATAAAATGTAATTTAAGGTAATACAGTATATATACAACATACAGTAATTACTTGTCTATATGGTCTATGTGGTTTGCTGTAACAACATATTACATATTAATATATGACTATATATTATCAACCTATAGCTAATTAATAATACACATGCTGATGCTGCTGGAAAAAGATAATGCTGGCAAAAAAAAAGGATAATAATATTGGAAGATAATTCAGAATTAGTACCAAATGGTTTTGCTAAGCTCTGTTTAGAAGCCTGGCATGACCAGGGCATACATATTGAATCAGCAGGTTGGGAATAACTGAGAGTGGGAGGACTGATCATGGCACTGGTTGGTTGGATTTCCATGTGCACCCTTCCTCAATCCTGGGGACAGGGATCCAAGCTGGATGGGGACCGTGGATGGCTCAGTCAGATGGATGGATCAGTATGGGTGGGTCAACCTGCTGCTGCTATTTCCCAGTTTGCTTTTGAATTTTGAAATGTCCTGTCCTGGTTTTTGAGGCTCTTGTTATGAGAAAAAGCCAAAAACTAAAGAGAACTCTTCCCTTCCTCAGTGATGCTCTGACCAAGGGCAGGGAGAATGAGCCCTCAGCCTGGCAGGGGCAGCTGCAGGTCCACAAACGCTGCTTGAGGGGCCAAGGAATGCAATATTATAAAAAGCTGAGATATTTTCTTAAGGATGAGAGAATCGTGTCTCTTCACAGTTACGATCTTCATGGAATTTTATTTTAATAGCTTAAATAGCTAGATCTGAATTTTTATCTGAATTTCAGCATAAAAATAATTATTCTCATATATAAACCTACCTGCCAAGCTGCACCCAAGGGTAGGGATTTTGTATGAAGCTACCACATTAGAAACCTTTTTCCTTGGGGTAAAGAACTTAAAAAGTATCCATTCCCTTATGTTTACACAACAGACCCTAGCAGCTCCAAGAGGGACCTGGGAGGTGATCAGGAGAGTGCTTTCTGCTGTAAAAGCTCCCTAAATACGTGTTTACCCAATTCAGGCTTTGAGCTCCACTCAGGTGTTTGCCTGTGAGCAGCTCTGGGGCTCCATGCCCCGCAGCGTGTCTGCCAGAGGGTCCCTCCCCTCCCGATGGCACTGTCTGCAGGGATGTCCCCAGGAGCACCTGCGCTAGTGGAAAGTGTCCCTGCCCATGGCAGGGATGAGATTTAAAGTCCCTCTGAATCCAAATCATTTTATGATTCTGCGATTCCTATTCCATGGCTGTGCTGGACCTGGCTGTTGCAGCTCCCACATCCCTGCAGTGCCAGGAGTGGATGGCTTCACCAGCCAAACAGGCTTGGAGACTTTTTCCCACTTCCACATCTAACATCACCAGAGATGGCTCCTGCAGAATTTATAGGTTCACCTTGATAAAAATTTTCCCTTAACCTTCAGAAATGGCTTTCTTTGATAAATCCCAGCATCTTTAAGAATCAAAGTAATTTTCTATTCTGGGCCTGGTTTTCTCTCAGAAGTGTCACAAGTAAGCCTTGATGGTTGGATTTGGACAGAAGCAATCAAATCAGCAGTATGGAGATTTTCAACCTGTTTATGTGAGTGCAAAAGGTGCAAATGTCTGAGGTTAGGGGCAAATCCAGCTCCTCGGTCACACAGGGACAAGTTTCTGTTCATGGCCCCTTAGCGCGGAAAAGGGTGAGCAGCATCATGTGGGCCACTAGGGAAGATGCTGAACTGAGATGACAAACTTTGGTGAAGTGACACTGAATGTCTACCTGTATTAGACATAAATATGGCACACATTCAGATCATACAGAAATTAATTTCCAACTGATTTCCAACTTTTGCCCACTCTTGTTCTGTGTAATTAAAATCCAAACTGAGTTAACACCTCACTACAGACTATAAAATAATCTCTGGTGTGACCTCTATTGAGGATGCTGTTCTCTGAGAAAAGATGTGTTCAGCAGCCAAGTGGTTAAATCAAAATAACAAGGGCTATTTATCTAGTAGCTTTCCATGGCTATACTCAAGGGGGGCATATCTACCTATTTGTCAAGTCATTGACAATAGCCTATTTCTTTCTTCCTACCCATATGCTTTATTAAAGAAACACTTGACCTACCTGTCACATCAAACTGCTTCCTTTATCCAAAACAGAATAATATAGACATTTCCCTTAAGGGAATCCTGATGCAAATATATAAGGACAGGTTGCCAATTTGTTGAGCATATTAGGGTACAGAAAACTGTCAAGGGAAAGAGCTGTAATACAGACTGTTCTAACAAGCTCATTTTTCGTTTTTTTTTCTGTGGTACTTTTGGTCTCTCTTTAGTTTCTATTATACGATTTGTATGTTACAATTTTTATGGACAGCTGTCAACTGCAACTCATCTTTTTCATTTTGAAAAAAAAAAGAAAACCTTCAGATTCCTGGCCAAGGCTCAGATCTATTGTTTGGTCTTTGACAATAAGTCTCACAAAACCTTCAGCTACACATAGCTGAAAAGAAAGTTATGGGACAGAGGATGATAAAAACAGTAAAGCTGATGATAGAGAAAGTTCTGACTGTGATTTGAAAGGCATGTATTTTCTTGTGAAGCCACTTAAACACACAATGACACTTCCCATTCTCACCTGTCTGCTTCTGTGCTGCAGAAAGGACTCTGTCTTGCCCTGGATGAGTGCTTTCGTTTCAAATGTGAAAAGATGCAGAAAGGTTCAAATGTGGCATTTTGCACAAGCAGGCTTTGCTGTGGTTGAGGGCTGGGAATAAAAGCCAAAATGCAGGAATTTAGTCTTCCCAGTGGCATGCTGGTTAACCCTGAGCCACTCAGTCCTCAGCACTGGTTTTGGTGCACAGGTCCAAAACATCCCCAGCTTTCCAGCAAGGCACTTGGGTGATGTTTTACAGACCCTCATCAATCTCCAAGAGAAATCCATAATTTTCAGCAACTGGAATCTCCTGAGAGCAGAAAAGATTAAGAATCAAATCCATATAATTAGAGGTCTACGTTGACTAGTGGACAAGGCAAAGGCTGTGCTACAGGAACAGACTAGATTAAAGATCTGTTCCGCTTTGACTGCAGCTCCACTAAAATCAGAGGGGTTACCCCAGAGATTAATTAGTCAATTTATGCTTGTTTGCATAAGGGATGACACAGATCATCAGCTGAACGAACAGAAGTTCAGGCAGTGCAAGTCAGGGCAGGAGGGGAGAGAATGAACCATGTCTGGACCGAGGTCACAGCTTGGGCTGATCCAGTGGCTGTGCCAGAGCATTGCGCCTGCTGTGTGCCTCTAACCAGTGACCTGTGAGGAGAGGCCACCACGGGCTTTGGCATCTCTAATAAAAGTCAGATCACCCAAAGAAAATGTTTCTAAAAGGTCATGCAAATATTTGTGTAGAGAAGAAAAGGAGCACTAAGACCACCACGTGAAAGGCTGTGCAGCAATGATCTGGTATTTCCCCTTGGTCTGAACTTCTGCCCTGTTCCTGCTCCCTGTGTCCTCACAACTAGCCTTGGGCTCCTCTTCTCAGTGGTGTGAAGAAGTGATTCCTTATCCTGTCTTTTAATGTGAGAGCACCCAAGTTAAGGCCAAAAGCAGTAGGTGGCATCCTGGTCCTGCTGAAATCCTGCAGAGTTTTCTCGTGACCCTTTTCAGGGCCAGGAGCTCACACAGATGTTAAATATGGGCACCATGGAAGGAGGAAGCTCTGGTGGTCTGGTGGTGTTGCCATGGGCTGAGCTGAGAGTGGCTTTAGGGGACACTTTGTTGGCACGTGGCTTATGAAGGGACTGAACTTTGTGATTGCAAGATACATGTTGGGATGAGAAGATCCTCAAAGCATATCTGTAGCACTGCCTTTAGAAAAGGACTGGATAGTTTGAAGTCATTAATGGACTTTCCATAGGAGATATTATCCTGCCTGTTTCCTCAGAATACTGTAGAAAACAAGGAAGAGGGATCATCAGACACCACTTTTTTGTTCTGGCATTGTAAATACACATAGCCAGTGCTTGCTCACCAGCTGAGCTTTCTCTGACAGAAGTGAAAACATTGCCTCATTTTTTGTACAAGTTTTGACTCTCCAATGCATTTTCTGGGGCCAAACTGTAGCTCATACATAGAGAGAAAAACAAGTGTGTCTCAATCTTGCTTTTGAAAAGACACATTTTGCCAACAGAGGGGATTTTTAATGTTTTTTTCTCAAAGGCCTTCCAGGTATGAATACTGAAATGTTAGGCAACATGGGTGTAAACAGATTGATTTGGGGATATTGTATTATGGTGAGAAGGAGTTCAAATATTGCAGCATCCTCAGCAAAATCCCACCAGACACTGCTTATATTGCAAAGAAGCTCATTTGGTTTTAATTCATCCTCTACCATGAGGTTACAGCCTGTTTTAGTTGCTGATTGCTTTTTAGCTGCTTTCTGTTACTTTTCTCTTCTTTCCTTTTTTTCTTTTTTTTCTTTTTCCCTGGAGCTCGTGAATTGCAAGGTCAAGCTAAAGTCAAACTTCACCATTTCAGCGATGAAATGCAAGCAGATGTGGCTGTTCCCTGTGACACTGTGCCTGCCCCCCTGTGCTGGGGTCTCTGGTGCTATCTGTACCCTGGACCACGTCCTCTCCCTCACAGCTCAGCACAGCCAGTTCTCCTGCTTGGATCCCAAAGTCGGTGCCATCCTGGCTGTTTTCATGCCAGGGAAATTGCTTTAAAGCTCAGCACCTACCCTCCCACAGCGGCTGTTTGCTTGGTCTTAGGAGCAATTGTAGGCAGGTGACTGATGGGGGGGTGATGGTGTTTTCCTTCATAACACCTCAGAGTCTGATTTCCTCAAAGACATCAGGCTTTGCCACAGAGTTTCCTCTGGCTCGACCGCTTTCTGCGGGTCTATTCATTTACTCTCTGCATCTCTCAATGGTTTGCAAATGATGGTGCCAAACATCCAGGATGTGCTCCTGAGTTGGCCTTTAGGTGTCAAAATAAAGGCACAGCCTACCCACAGAGGGCAAGATGTGTTTGGCAAAGGGGATTTCCCTTGCTCAGCTCATCCTCGGTCTGGGGCACTCAGTTTTCATTCATAGGTTTGAAAAACTCATGAAGGTTTTCTGCATGAGACTGGTAAAGAGTGGAATCTTACTGGGTTATGTTCATAACCTTGTGGCGTGCAGTGAAGCTGCAGTAATTTGAGATATTGTTTTTGGTTGTCTTGCTGAAGTTATTCACTATCCAGGCAGAAAACATGCATAAAGTTTTTCTCTTGTATGGTGATGGTGAGGAATACAGTGTTAGCAGCTTCACTGGAAATGAATGAATTTTTAAAGAAATTTGAGGATCAGTCCTGGAAATATTTCATCTCCTCTTTTGTGTATACATTTTGCCTGTTCTCAGAATGGGATATAAAGCTTCATATCAATGGAAACTACCCAAGCAAGGCAACGCAGTGTATTCCTCCCTCAGAAAAATCACAACCAGGAAATATTTTTCTATCCATTATCAGCCCTACATCTTTCTAGGTCGAGGAGAAATTTTTATTTAAATGTCAGTTAAAGGACATATTCCCAGAAAAATGCCAAACCCTAAGATCCCTCTGAAAATCTGAAGTAATCTCTAAGTAAAATAAAAAAGGGGGTGGCAGCTCGAGCCCTCTGGTCAGCAGGGGAGCCAGCCTGCTTCCCTCTCTGCAATGCTCTCCCAGTGCTTCTCTCCAAGTCCTTTCCTTGACAGCATTTTGCTCCTATTGGGATTAGTGTGACCCCTCAGGGGTCTCGGTAGAAGGACTGGGAAAGTCTGAGGGATGTCTCTGTACCCAGGCAAGGAAGGAAGGATGGGGATCCCACACCTCAGGAACGTTTTCTTGCCAAGGTACGTGGAGAAGGAGCTGCTTCTGGACATGTGTTTGTAATTTCTTGTTTGGTCTGTGTTGGTTCTGAGAAATGGTGCATTCTTTGATTTGCCTGCTGAAAGGGTTTCACACTTTTGGATACCGGCGTTTGATTAGTTTTGATGATAACCACAGTAGTACAATTCTGACTTCCAGATTGCTTCCCAGTGTGACACTAAGCAGCCTCCCATCTCCAAGGCTGAAGAAATTCACATGTGCATTTGATTTTTTTCCTCTTGTGAAGATAGAAAAAGTGTAACAAACTACCACAAAGAAAAAAAAAATTATATCACATTTCTCCCCCCTTATTTTAGGGTGATGACTGTGACTTATTCCAGTACAAAGGATGTGATCTATCACAGAGCATCTGCCACTCCTTCTTTTATCATCTCCACTTGTTATCTGTCTGAGCAATTCTTACAAACTTTGTTCAGTGAAGAGCTGCATTTATCACAGAGCGATTTAAAAGAGTTACTGAACTTTGGAAGGAAAATTAGTGGGAATTCTTGCCCTGAGATAACATAATATGAAGATGACAGAAAAAAAGCAGGCTAGCATTTCTATCACCCTTTTTCCCTGCCTACTAATGGTTTTGATTCTCATTATTTCTCAAATGCCAAGAGTAAAAAGCCTCCAGGGTACCAATTAGCTGTGCCCAGTCTGGATACGACTGCTCTCATCCAGGACATATTTTGAGACGCTGAAGCTCTCTTTGGGAAAAGCCAATTTGTGTGCAGCTATGTTTGGTAATTTTCAAGGACTTCATCTTGTAGGGAAATAGAGATGGACTCATACTTAATTTAATTTAAACCAAAGATTTTTATTAATTGGCTTTCAATAAAACCGATTGCCATAAATGGGAACCTGGGATCTGTGTTTGCAGATTATTTTTGTCTGCCTCACTTATATTTTATTAGGAGTTATACCTTCTTGAAAAAAGAGTGACACTTTGAATTTATTTCAGAATGAGCTTTTTGCCTTCTCTACAACCCTTTTCAGCTGCTTTTCCATTATTTTAAATTTAGAGAGCTGAACCATGACATTGACAGCATTTATGACAGCATGCAACTATATTTTACATTTCTGTTTCTTAACCACACTACATACTTAAAGCATTTTTTTTTTTATTTCAAAAAGAAAACAGAGACAATTTAATGGCTAAGATAAGAATATTTTGGGTTACAGCTGAGAGCTGGCTCTGCTCAGGATGCTGGGGTATCTGGGGTACTTGCTTAGTGGGCACTGTCAGAGGTACGTGACTGATGGCAGTGCCCAGCCTTGCCCCAGCATTAATTGCTGCTGCAGCCCTCTCCCGAGGTAGGGCTCTCCCTGCCTTGCAGATTAGGAAGCAGATCTGCTAAGACCAATGCTTCACTCACATGAATAGCTCCATTGAGTCCTACATGGCTATTAAGTGGCTTAAGTTCAATAATGTATTAAATCTTTGCAGGGCCTAAGGCAACTTGTAGGAGGTTATTTAAAAAGTCTGCCCTGGCCTTCTCCTGCAGCCACAAAACCAACCTTGTCAGACCCTGCTGCTTTTCCCATTGCCGGTTTGGGGGCTTGTACATTATTTCGCCCCATTTCTCTTGCAGATACAGCACCTCACATGAGCATCCTGCCTCTCTGTCACTTCCTCCCTGCCCCAACATTGACCCCCTTCCTCAGCCCTTTGCATCTCTCCAACTCACCTGCATTCCCTGAATTTCATTTTTCAGACCTTTAATGGGCACAAACAAAAATAACATCAGAAGAGTGGCTTCCACTGTCCCTTGACAGCCAGAGTATCTCCGTGTTTAATAAAATTGCAATACTGGCAATAGCAATAGAGGGAGCTGCTGCCGGAGGCTGGGATCCAGCAAAGTACCATGAGCTGTCCTTGCTTAATCCCCGGTGGTGACCTCCCCCACAGATCTACTATTTAGGACTTCTTGGAATGGACAAAAAATGAAAAGAAAAAGAAAAAAAAAAACCCCACCAGCCTCAATGAGATTTCTTTAGGATCAATATTTAAAGTGCTGGAAAAATTAAGAGAGAGAGATATTTGTAAAATTGCAAAATATTTTCTTAGCCTCAGAGTAAATATTTGTAGAGAAAGCAATTATTGTGCATAAGAATTTTCTGTTGTGTTTCTTTTGGTTCTTTAATTTAAATGATTGCTTTTTTGGCCCATCCCTGAATAACTAAGTAGAGGTGATTAAAAACCTTCAAGTCCTTCAAATTTATTGTCCTGTAACTATTTTTGAAAGCAGATTTAATATCAGCATGCTATTTATATTCCCTGAGAGCTAACATTTCAGATACTATTCCAATATATCAATGCCTGATGCAAAGCAGATTGCACTGAAAATGTAGAAATGTATACAAGAAGAAAACTGCTTATATTTAATGAAGAACCAAGATATAAACATATTTTAATACAATGGGCTTTGAAATCGACGAGTTCCTACTGGTTTACTCCATCCACCTCCCCGATGTTCCTCTCCTACATCCCATGGGCACCATGGAGGGGCACTGACACGAAGCTCAGCTGCACCCCTGGGGTCAGCAAACACAGGATTGATATTTTCCCAAGAGATGTGTCAGGTCAGCTTCTTCTGTGCACACTGGGCTTATTTTTATCCCCAAATGCATTTTCCCCTCCACGCTCCAGCTGCCCATCCCAGGGCTGCTGCTGCCCTCGTACTGCCCCTCTGCTCCTGCTCTCTCCTAAGCTCTCTCCTCCATGCTCCAGCATCTCCTGCCTGTCCTGGGATTTCTCCAGGGGATGCCACAGGTTGCCAAAATGCCATCCCTGACCTCTCCTTGCCAGGGCACTTGCTGAAACATCCTTATGGTCTCCCTGTGCAGTGCCAGGATCTGGTGCGGGGGGAGAGGAGGGATGGCTGGGAGCGGTCCTGGTCCCAGTGCCCAAAAACTGCTCTGAGGCTGAAGGGAAGAGCAGGCAGGTAGCAAAAACTCATCAGGGAAGAACAGAGGGTCACAATCAGCTGCTAACCCCAGGCTCATTTTTGGACTCTGAAGTTACTGGTCACCTCTGTGGCAGAGAAAAGTAAATATTCTATTTATACAAATATTTAATTCTCCTTTGTCTGGTCAAAAGCCAGTTGCTGTGGGGGTTTAAGGCCACCAGCCTGGTCATACTCCTCATGAATGTCCCCAATATCACACTTCATGCCTGTGCTGAGGCTGAAGGCTGAGGCCAGGCTAAAACCTCTCTGCAACCCTTCTGCCTCTTTTGCATCTCGCTGCCTTGCTCCTGCTGCCTCTGTGCTTTTGTCTCATACTTGACCTTCTCTATCTGAGATAACCAAAGGTGCAGAAACCTCCTGGTGTCTCTGCTAAAACCTCCCACACACAGCCCGAGGCAAGAGCCAGGGACCGTGGAGCCGAGCCCAGCTGAGCTTAGCTGAGCCAGGCTGGGAATGGGCAGCCCAGCAGCTGGCTGCAGCTGGATCCACAGCGGGCAGCCTTCACTGCTGAGCCTGGGACATGCTGGTTTTCAGCCCTGTCCTCACCCCGCTGCTCAGGAAAGTCCACACGCTCCTCCCCTCTCTCTCTGCCTTTGATAGTTCATTCGTATTTTGCTACCTGCAGCAGCCTCCTGCTCTTCCCAAAAACCTTCTTCCCTCTATCAGCTGCCCCCTCCATCCCCGTTTAACAGCAGCACTGCCCTATGACCCCAGGAAGATTTCACAACTCCCTCTCCTTTGGGCACAAATACTCTGTATCAAATCCCTCCTTATTTCTCACATCGCTCCATTTCTGTGTGGCCAAGCAGTGAATCAGCCACCATTGCCCCCCATCTCTGCACCCCCTCACTGCCCTCTCTCTGCAGCCCCCCTCCCATGGGTGCCCTGGCCCAAGTGTCCCCTTCTTGTCCCCAACACCCATTCTGTGCCCCGAAGGGGAGGGGGGATTTCCAAAGCCTCTCTCATCACCCATCCAAAGCAAACCCTTTCTGCAAGCCCTTATTTCCAGCCACTGACTGGAGGGGACAGGCACAAATGTCCCAAACCCACGCTGCCAATGCCACCTCTCCCAGGACAGGTGGCTTCCCCTGGGGAACACTGGCATGGGTGCTGGTGGGATCTTCTGTCACTCACCATCTCCTACAGCAAGGATATTATTCGAGGACATAATATTCCAGCCTGTTTCCAGTGGTGCTTCCCTTCGTGCCACCTGGTGGACAAAGGGGACATTTTCCAACTTTTTAATTCACAGAAGAAGGAGCACCTGGGAAAATTAATTTTTCATTGAGGAATTTGGTTGAGCATCACCCGATTTAAATTTTGTGTGATGAGAAATGCGATCCTGCGACATCCTGGGGTGAGCCCCAAGCCACCCCGGCAGTAACCAAACACCTATTTCTTACCTGTGCTAAAATGAATGCTTAGTAATTTGTTTTAGTTGTAATTATAGCTAATCAGTAAAACACAATTCCTACAATGACCTTAACAAGCAAATAACCTTTCTTCTTTCTGTTCTGCTGACGAATTCATGCTTTTATTTGGGCTTGAGCAACTGCTTTCTGGTTTTTTAACAAATGTGCAGTTTGAATCCCTCCTGTGGCCAGTCCCAGGCAGGCTGCAACTGATGGAAGCACTGGTAAAAAGCCCGTGGAAACAGAAAAATTAAGTAAATAACAGTGAATATTCCTGGCAAGTGTTTCTTTTTTTCAATTTATGAAGACAAACATTTCAGGAGAAACTTGGTTCCGAGAGATATTTTTGTTCAAGGATTAGAAGTAAATCCCTGAATTGAGGCGCTTAATGAAATGAACCAAAATGGCTTTTGCTCTCAAATCCCTGCAAGAAATGTCCAAACTGAGCTGTGAAACGGCTTCAAATCATGATTAAATAGGGAGAAAACTGCAACGTGCTCAGAGCACATTTCAGAATAGCACAAGATGCTGATAGACGGGAAAGAAATTCATTGCTCAGAGTTTTCTCCCACTATTAACAGTTCAACACCCCTCTGCTTTAATCCTCTGAGAAAAACCCTGCCTTTAGTGAGGTCCATGGAAATTTTAGCAGTGATTTGACTTGGGGCAGGATTTTGTCCTAAATCTTTTCATAAACTCAACAAAATGACGATACAAAAATATACATAATGGACAAAAATCCTGTCTGGCAGCTGTTGGTAGCTAATGCCAGGGATAACATGGGGTAGTGTGAAGCCACACTACAGAAATGAAGAATTTCTTTGTGTACATAGCCTGAAACCTCTGCAGGCAGAGTGAAGCAGAAATTTGGCTATAACCCTCTAACTGATATGTGGATTGCTGCAAAATGACTACCACAAAATCTCTCTGCCTACAATTTGCTTGGGCTGTGATTTTATGTCTCACTTGAAAGACAATGTCTCCATAACATCCCATGGAATCTTTCAGGGCAGTAATATATCTTCCCCAGGACATTCAACTCAGCCAGCCAAAGCCCTGGCTTTGTTTTTCAGAAAGAAAGGGAAAAGTGAGCACAAATATAAAATATTTTGACTTTGGATTGAGAAAAATTTTATGTTTTACTTGGAAAAGAAATTAATTGTTTTTATTTTCTTCAGTGGCAAAATCCATATAATTTAGATTATCCAGAAACAGAAAAATATTTATTTTTTAAAGAAACAACCTCCTTTCTTCTCAAAGATTCAATTTTCACAGACTAGAAAAACTTGCCCAGACAGACTAGGATGAAATATTTTAATTTATCTCAGACTTTTAAAAACTGTCTGTGGCATTTAAAAAAAAATCTGGCCAATCAAAAATAATAAAAAGACAAAACATGAAAATGTTTCCGCTAAAAAATTAAGAAGAAACAAAGACTGCCGGCTTTCCTAGCCCCCATTAATTTATTTTTACCCCACTGGAAAATTTTTTTTGATAAAATGTTTGCTCCAAGAGCTCTCAGAAGACTCAGCTCCGAGGCAGGAGCTGGCCCTGGCATGCAGCAGAGACGGTGCCCGTGCTGGGGACAGAAGCCACTCTCATCCTTGGACATCCTCAGTCTGGGGACTCAGGGATGGAGGGGATACGGGCAGCGAGCTGGGGTGGGATGTGGGAGGCAGCGGAGGGAGAGGCTCAGGAATGACAGGGGACATTTTTGGTGTGGGGGAGCACAGGCGGCTTAAACTGGCTTTATCAGTGTGTTATAAACTGGCAATCAGCAGGGCTGAGATTTGGCAATCAGTCAATACTGGCTCAAAAACAACCTGAAGAAAAAATGTACCTGGGATCCACTTAAGGTGACCTTTGGAAGGAAGAAAAACAAGTTTAAAAGAAAACAAATATTTCACAGTGGTGTTTCAAACCAGCTCCGTTTAGCTGAGGGTGTGTAAGGACATTATTCCTCTGTGTGTGGGAACCCTTTGTGTGCTCGGAGCCTGTGGTGACATGACAGGCTTGTGGCCCTGGCCGGGGTAAGTGCCCCAGCTGCCCACGCAGAGCTCTTTCGGCTCCTGTGAGCTCCCCGATGCCTGTAGCCCAGAGCACCGGGCAAAGCTGCTGCAGCCTCTCCCGGGCCAGCCCGGGAGCACACTGACAAACAAGCCGTGGCTCTCCCCTGTTCATTCTCTCCCCAAATGAATGCAGAAGCTGCAGAGAGCCTCTAACACAGGTTGAAATCTCAAACAAGTTTAGTCCCACAGTTTGAGGCCAGCCTGCCATCTCATGGGAATGCCACAATCACACGCGGCCACGGCACAGGGGGGCTGTGGCTGATTTGCACCATCCTGAATCCTGGAACTGAGTTCCCCACAAACCCCCAATCCCTCTCAGCTCCTCAACAGCATGTATCTATTTCTTTCCCCCAAATTGACCTGCTAGCAAAACCTCCACAGTCTGAAACCAACTGCTTTCCACTGCCGGATATGAAGCCCTGTCTCTGCCCAGACTCTCCCTAAAAACCTAACAAGGAATATGAGGAACATTTGAAGGAGCTGAAATGGCCGGGCCACGGATGGCGTGTAGCAGCCCCACTGAGATATCTGGTTTCTGTTATGTGTTTCTTTTCCTTGCATTATCTGTATTAGAACTTATAAAATGGATGATTTGTATCAGCTGTCCCGCTTTGTTGTTATTGCCATGTTCTGCTAAAATGATAACGAAGCGCTTGTTCCAAATCTTCCCCTCCCACAAAATATCCCAGCTATGTGAAATAAAAGATGTGATTTTATTACAGGGCTGAACAAAACTGTGTAAGAGGCAAATGAAGGGTCTCTGAGGAACATGACTCCAGGGAAGTGGAGGAAAAATATGGTGGAGATGTTGGTCTTGGGAAATACAAAAAGCAAAAGTAACTATGAGCTTGGAAATTATTATAATGTCATTTTGCAAACATAGTCAGGAACTTCATACCTTTCCCCCATTGCATCATAACCCAGGACACTTGGATTTGACAGGACAATTTCCAACTTCCATATGGTATTTCACCTTAAGGCCTTTTTGGGAAAACTTATTTGCTCTATGGCTATGGAAGCTCCTGATAAACCTGAATTTCCAGGTGCTGGGAAAAATTAAACCATGAACATACCTATCTTCACAGGGTCGTGGAGGGTGGGATAGTTTTGTTCTGCTCACTTGCATAGGTGCTCCTGATCCTTCCTCGGTGAGTCTTGGTAAAGTGACTGTCATCATGCATTGTTAAACAGTAATTTCCTCATTTATGAGCTCTGAATTTTTTCTGCACCATCTGGTGATGAGGTTTTTCAGAAGAAAGACAGAAGAGCCTGCATTTGTGTGTCTGTGAGCTGAAAAACATCTTGAGATCAACAACCACTGCAGCAGATCCTGTGGGAACATGTTGTGATGAATTGTGTCCTGATTTCAATGAAAACTACAACCAAATCATAAATTTTTATGTGACTTCACTCTGGCTCCTCCATCAAACTTTTGTGGTGTCTTCCTCTTTGGTGGCACAGTTTCCATGAAAATCTTGGTAGTTTTATTCCTTTCTCATTTTATTTCTTCTTTCCACCACTTGTGTTGTGATGTTGCTACAAGCAAATATAATCTGGGTTTTACAGACTACAAAAAGGAGGCAGATCTGAAGTGATTTATTGTTAAAGGAACTGAGGTCAGATCCAGACCTACAGCTCATGAGAAGCTGTTAATACTGTTAGTTTGCCTGAAACATTGAGCCAGACCCCTCTTAGCTCTGGTAGTCCCGCTCCAGGACTGCTTTTGGAACGCACTTATCTTTGAAATGCAAATACCGTGACATTTCAGATGAAATCTCATCGAGCAAGTCTACTTTTCAGAGAAAATATTAAGGAACTTAACAACTTAACACTTCAAGAGTGATAAAAACATATTTGTCTTTTACACAGAAAAGGGCTGACAGCCAAATTCTGTAACTGAGAATACTTCCTTAAATACAGAACGCAGAATGAGCAGCAAAAGGGTCAATTCATATTTTTATGGAAACAAGCAAAAGTAACCAGTCTGTTTATATTGTCAGTTCCTGGAGTGTGGGCATACTGTCTGATTCCTGTCTTCTATGACACAATGTGAACTGCCACATAACTTAGAGAACAGAGGGAATGTCTGGGTGAAAAGAATATAGAGAAATTGATTTCAAGACTATAGAAGTAATATTTTGTCATCAGAAAAACTGCCAAGGTCAAAACTTTGTTAACCCTTGAGAGAGGATACTTCAAATTGCATCAGTAGGAGACAGGGACTTAGTGAATATTATTTTAAATGATCTGACTAAAGAATATCCCCTTGCATGGCTTAGCTATGGATTATAAATTATTACTTAAAAATTCAGCAAAACTTTTGGTTCTCCATCTTTAGTTCTCAGCAAAAATGTACCTTATTACAGAACAATTATACCCCTCCTGCAAACTGAGGCAATATATTTTCCAGTTTAATCAGACATTTTCATTTGCATCTAACTTCCTCTTGAGCATTACTGACTTCAAAGGATTAAAATTCCTAATTCTGGTCCAACAAGAATTTTTTTATTTTCCAGATGGTCAGAATAAGGATAAAAAACTTTCTCTTTTTGCCCCCTACCCCTCATTTTCTGCATATTTTAGAAAAGTCTTGCCTTGGAGATAATTTGGAAACACTTGTCACAATCTCGTTAGTAGAGCCAAGTGTTAAATGCCCCAATAGCCTAAAAATCCAATAAAGGACATGGTTTGTAACTCTTAATTTTTGCAGCTGTTGGATAAAGCCAATGCATCTGTTTACAGTGATTCTTTCTTTGCTGACATCAATTTATCCTCTAAATGCCAATGTTCCTAAGCAGCTGTAAGTGTGCCCACTTCTACCTCATTTCAGAAGAGTCAAACTCAAATCTTCCATTAAAGAAAACTGGGAATTGCTCCTTTGCAGCCGTGCTGCCGCCTACCTGCTGAACTGCTGGTCCAAAATATCCTGGTTTTTCTTGCTAGGCAGAGTAACATGTCAAGGACTTGGTGGAATTTGAAATGAAAATTGCTTGCAGGTCAGCTGGGAATTTATCTGCAAATTTGTCTTTGGCTGTTGACAGACTCCTAGCACTACAAAGACAGAGGCAGAGAGGAGAAACCCTCCTTAATCCACAATGCAAAGCACAGGTGGAAACTATCCAATAAAATAGGGTTGGGGAGGATGGGTTGGAAAATTCTGTTTCAACAAATTGCGATTGTTTTTGCATGAACATGCTCACTTAAAGAAAAAACGTTGCTGAGGAGTTTTTTCAAATGCAGGATGCAGTTTCCTGCCAAGGCTAGAAGAAGCAAGGATCGACATTCCTTCTTTACTGCAGCCCATCCAAGCCACCCGCCAGCCTCATTCCCCAGAGATAAGGGGACTTATGTCTTAGAATTTTACTCTGTCCTTAATTTTCCCTTGGAAAGAAACAACCAAAATTGGTATCACTTTGGGCTGGAACCAAAGGCAAAGCCTTGATTTCCATCAAGAATTGCAATTCCTTTGCAGCCATTCCAGTTTGGAAAGGTGCACGAAAAAACAGGGATTAAACTTTTATGCGAGATCATATGGTTCAAAATAAGGAGGGTTTAGTTCTACCCTTTGCTTTTCCCAGCTAGAATGCCTCCCAGCAAAGTACCCTGTATTGGAATTTTAGATCAAAACAGTTGCTGTGCATCCAAAGCCTGAATGCTTGCGAACAGAAAGGAGGCCAAAGGAGAAAACTCTTCAAGACACAAGTGAGAACTGGGAGGGAGTGGACTAAAAGCTACTGCTTGAAAATCCATCCCAGAAGATGAGAGTCCAAGGTGAAGGAGAACTTTCTGCAACAGAGCTCGTGCATTGTCTTGCTCCTCCAACAGTTTTGTCTTTTTGAAACACAAACAGGGCTGCCCTGCAAAGAAGCTGTCTCATACCCAAAAGGCTTCTCAGCCCTTCACACATCCAGGACCTGAGTTCTGAAATCTCCACGTGCAGGAGAGGCAGTTTTGGAGAGCAGCAGAAATAAGCTGCGTGAGAAGCAATGGCTATTACCTCAGGTCAGGCTGGCTCCTGGTTTTCCTGCACTTTACAGGGAAAAAGTAACACCAGGTAATTCATTGGCTCTTCCAGGTCACAACAGGAAAAGGAGAGGCTGTGCTGGTCCTGCACGGGCAGAGGTTGCTGCTGAGCTCACTGACTGTAGTTGTGGTCCAGATCTCCTACTTCCTCCTGAGGAAAAGTGTTTTCAAGAGGGAATTTTCTTTCTGAAGATTAAAGGGAGACAAATTACTTTATAAAATTACAACACTGTGACCATCAGTCCACATTCAGAGCCTCTGCTGAATTCTTTGCTGTTGCCATTTGAAAGTCAGTGTTTCTCTTCCGAGGAGCAGGGGGACTTTTGGAGCTGCTGTAGGATGAACCAGGACAAGAGCAAACTTGCTCTTGTGAGGAAAAGATCCTGCCAAAATATTTGAATAGAAAGAGATGGACATTTCATTGTGCTCTGAACTCCTTTTTGGGTGTGCTATTAAGAGTTTACATGAAGATTTATTAATTTGCAAGCCATTTTATGCATTGTAGGTGTCCAGTTAGGAAAATGAAATATAGAAATAAAGAAATAACTTGGGAACTCTGGTTATGATGGGCCCATATATGTCTGGCAAACACTTGTCCCCAGTGCCCAAAATTCTCAGCGAGGTGCTTATATCCAGTTACCAACTCCTGGCCACTGTCAACAAGTTTGTTCTTTGGATCCCTTTTGAGACCTTTTCTGAGTTTTTTTTTTAAAAGTATTTTTGGTATCATCATTGTCATAGATTTTTTCTTTCTTACTTTTTTTTTCTTTCTTTCTTTTTATTTTTTTTTTCCCTGCTTATCTTTATTGTGGCCATCAAGCCTGTCAGAAGGCTTGCCCTAGATGTGATGCAACGGCAGATGCAGTTCTGTCCCTCCAAATGCCACTGTACCTTCCTGGTCAAGACATACAACTCATTCTTAAATACAACATAAATTAAGAAACCAACAAGGGATATTACCTCAGAAAAGGACAAGTAACAATAATGTTCAGAGACCTGTTGGGAGGAGCATTATCTACAACCTATTTATATTAAAAAAAAATTAACTGCTGCAAACCATTCCACACCTTCCCCTTGTTTCAGCAGTAGAATTTTGGCCACATCCAGTTTTCCAGCAGTATTTCCATTCCCCACCACCACCATGCATGCACGGTAGTGACTGAACATTTTAAAAGCAAAAATCCCCCAGCACTTACCAAAGAAAAGATGTTTAACAAAAGTTTGACGTCCAATGGAGTGGGGACAGCAGGAGCTCAGGCATGTCCCAGCCCAACCTGCCTTTCCAGGAATGCAGGTTTCCTGCAAAATTGCCCTCCCCACCTCAGGGCAACACCTCCAGCACCTCTGCTCCTGCCCTGCTCCGTGGTTATTGTGTGCACAGATGAATGGCACAGCCTCGTGCACTGGGATGTTATTGTTGGATAAAGCTAATAAAACATCTGAGTCACTGCAAGGAAGCTTTCCCATCCCACTACACCCCTGATCCTCAGGGTTACCCGCCTTTGCCTCCTCACCTTTGCATTGTATGGTGTTATTCTAACCTCTTTCATCTTTGGCTTTTGGCAGTCTTTTCTGCTTTAAGTATATAGTTATCTTAAGTTGAGCAAGATGTTTCAGGCTACAATAACTGGCTGATGTTTTAAATTGAAACCTCCTAATATGCGTTCAATTTACAAGTACCAAGGCTCTCATTCAATCTGAAATACCAACGAAGTATAAAATAATAGTGACACTTGACATTTTCACAGGGATTTACAACTTCAAAGGGCCTCACGATATGAACGAACAAACTCTGTACTTATGAGGTGGGTAAGCAAATACTGTTAAGACAGAGAATGAATGAGGAGGGGCTGCAGAGCTTGCCCAAGGCCAGACAAGGAGATGGTGTAAGGGCTGGGGTCCTGGCTGGATCTCCTGGGCCCAAACAGCTGGGCAGCTGTTGGCTCTAAAAGCTGCATAACCAACAGGAATGAGTCACGCAGGTCTACGTCCCAAGCAGATGTATGAGAAATGTAGACCCTGGAATTGAATGCTGTCATCCAATCAGACACACCCAGGCTTGGGATCACCCTGAGCATGCTGCTGCTGTGGTTCCTTATTTCTGAGGTACCCTTACACCGGTGATGTAACTTCAGCACCCAGACTGGGGACGGGTGGCGTGGTGGTCTCAGGGCAGACCCTGCTTGTGTAAATCAGCGAGCAAATGATAAAGCGGGTAGGAAGTGTGTGCACTGACTGCCTTTAGTAACAGCCTGTTCATCCTTTTGTGAAAGGGTTTTTAGCCTATTTTCTCATTTGCCAGCACGGGCTGGGTCCCTCTCTTGCGACACTGCTCTGTTTTGGGGAGGAGATGCCTCTCAAGCAGTGCCTGCGCCAGTAGCCTGAATTAGAAACCTGCCCTCTGCTTGATGGATGCAGCTATTGTTAACACAAACAAGCGGGTGGATGCTTCATTAATCACAGCCCCTAAACCATTTTGACTAACTGAAAAAATATTTCCTCTGTCTTATTCATGCCATAGTTCCTCTGAGCCTTTTAGCCCATTTGTATGGACTAGAGAATGAGTTGCTACCCGTTATACAGCATGTCCTGCCCTTCCCTTGCTTTGTAAACACGAGCAGCTCCATTCCATGATGTGTTTTGATGAGCTGCCAAGAGCCAGCTAATGTACTGTTTGCTGACAAGTATATGTTATTAATCCAAAAGCACTGAGCATGTGGGTTGAGACTTTTTTTTCAAAAGAAATATAAAAACTAAATTAAACAAGGGTGTGGATATTCCTCAAATATAGCTACTGTTCCTTCTGTGATGCAGTTGCAAATGTGCAGCTCCTCCAATTTCAGGGAATTATTTGGGGCATTCTACTGCTTTAGCACATTTATCTTCCTGAAGAAATCACACAAGCTTAACTGGGTGTTCTTTTCTGATGATCATTCCCCTCAATGAATTGGAATTTTGAAACAAATGCAGGGGATAAACCTGTGGCAGCCCTTCCTTGTACACGTTGTTCTCCTTCATGTGGCTCCCTGGGACCAGCTGGTGACAACAGGGTGGTGGCAGCTGCTGAGAATCCCCAAGCACAGCATCCATGTGACCCAGCAGGGATTTCACACGCCACCCAATGGCTTTCCTTCTGTGTGTTTTTGACAGGACTCCACTGTAGAGAGTTCCACAACTTTTTGGGATATACTCAGTAGACTGACACAGACCCTCAGAGTCTTTGTTACCTGGACAAAGCCATTGCAGGGAGCAGCCCATTAACTGGTTGAAGAGGGGCTTGTAGCTCCAACCAAAGCAAGGACCATCCCCATCCCATCTCCAGAAATGGCTTGTGGGAGGGAGTTTTGTGGAAGAGGAGGAGGAAGAGGAGGGGGAAGACATGCTTTGAAATCCTTCCCAAGCCAGGCACGCTGGGGGTGGGTGTCTCTAACCAGCCACCATCACACGGGGCTGAGAGCTCGCTGCACCAACAGGTTTGTGCCCTGGGACCCCCCACAATGCAGAGCAGAGTGTGCCCCCAGGGCAGAGCCATGTTAAGCTTGATGTAAAAAGATGACAACTAAATATGAGCCGTGTAGGCAGAAAACACAGGGGCTTTCATTTCCATGTGCAGGGCACCATTTGCCTTCCAAATTCAACTGACAGCTTTTGAGGCCGTTCTTTCAGGTGACAAATGGTAATAAAGCTCCTATTTACACTGGCTGTTGACTCATCTTAGGTGGAATTATGTACTGAAATAAGTAAATAGCTTCCTATTCAATGGGATCCATATAAAGCTATGGGCCACAGTACAATGCAAAGCTCCTGTATAGACAAGACCCCTGTTTGTTGTGTGCTTTTCTAGGTCACTTAGCACTTTGCTTCAAAAACGTGCTTTTTAGGAGTGAGGCTCTTGGTGTGCATGGTCTTTCCCTTGTGCAGAGTAATTCACCCTTAAAAACTAGCAAAGCTATGATTGCTTTAATTTGCATTGTAAACACATTAAAGATGAGCTGCACAAAGCAGGACAACTGAGGATGCCTTTTTACATACCTGAATATGAGGCTTGTGTGGTTTATTTTGTTAGAATCCATTTATCTCATGAGTTTTGGGACTGTTAGAACAAAATCTTGGAAAAAGGCTCTGAAGATAATTACATTTCAGATGGTGCAATTGCTGAACCTTACATGTGCACACAGCTTTTTCATAGCTCTGGATTGTGTCAGTCAAACTGGTAGAGGGGGACAGAGTCCATTTTTGGTTTAGGACAGTATTTTTCTGGGGCCTTGGAAGCCATTTTTGGCACAGTTAATTCAGTTGAAAATGTGTAATTAAAAATCCCTTAGAAACTAAACAAAACGAACTCCAAGAGCACTTGTCAACAACATAGGAAAAAAAGTGTTTAATGTTTTTTCTCTTAAAACACTAAGAATTCTCTGAATTTAATGTAAGTATTTTTTAAATGAACAGCCCACTGTGATGGTGCTCAAGGATTTCTGAATTGCTCTCAAATTGCAAGGACGAAATCAGAAAAAATAAACATGAGGTGAAGTGAACTGATAGCCATTGTGGATATCTCAAGGTACACAACATGCTTATGAACATTTAATCCATTGGTTTAATGGCTTGGAAAGACACTTCAGTCCAATTCCTGCTGACTTTCCTGTTGGATGAAGCTATCTTCCTCTTTTGAGACTCAAGGGACTGTGGAAAGACAGTGTCCTACCTCAGCTGACAAATTATCCAGGGCATTTTGAGTCCGTGCAAAATCCTGGTTGGTTGATCATTATTTTGAGTAGATAAAAGAGATGCAATATTGTGGTTTTCCATATACATGGATAAGCTTTTGTACCCTAGACCAGAAGAATTTACTTTCCCTCACCGACAGACATTTTCACTTCCGTCTCTGTTGATTTCTTTCTCCAGTATTTCTCTAGTACGTGCTGAAATCACTGCTTTGCAAAAATCACTGCCCAGGGAACAAGCCGGGTATTGATGTCATTTTGTGAGGCTGTTTTGAGAGACCCAAGGTGCCCCTGCCAGTTCACAGCTGAGGGGCATAGATAGCAGAGGAATCCAGGTCTTCCAGAGCTCTTCCAGGATCGTGTCCCGCCATCACTGCTACAGGAATCTCCCCCATCTCAGAAATCTGTGTTTCTCTGCAGAGAAGATCATACCTACATGCCTGACACATCATGAATGCACAAACACTTCTGCTGGAAGACAATAAGCATTATCTTGTGTTGCTGGAGAGTAAAAGAGAAGTAGGGAAAGGTGTAGCAACTCTCCAGAGTGCAAAGTGACCTACAGCCCCTCAGTGGGAGGCACGAAGTTATGTAGCTCATTAAACCTTAAAAAAGCAAGGAGAGAAGCTGCTTCCAATTATCAGGATGAAAATTAATGAAATAAAAACTACAGACAGGCTGCAGAATTATGCAATAAAAAGGGCTTTGCTGGCATTAACAAGGCGATGTGTAATATTTGTGTGGTTCTAGCTCAGCCTTGGCTTGAACACACGGTGATTCTGCACATAAAATCTATCCAAATTAATGAATTAAAAATCCTTGATAATCCCATACAATTTTCTGTTCATAGTTAAGTATTATTAGTTGGAAAATCTCCTCAGAAAGGGAAAATGAGGTTGTGATCTGTTGTCTGAGAAAATAACCTCTTTGTTAGTATAAAACAGTCATGTGCTCGGATGACTGGCCAGAGCCATGGAAAAGCCCAACTGCTGTCTTCTTATTGGAAATGAAGGTCCAATACAGCAAGAACTGCATAAATTGGGGTCCAGAGGAGACCTACAGTTTGGGGCACATGGGACCCAAGCAAAGAGAGTGTGCAAGTGAACGTGCATGAGAATGACTGCCTTTAAGAGCAGGAACAGTCTTATTAAAAGGCTTCACATCATCTCACAAAGAATATCTTCCACCACATTAGCTCTGCCTTGGGATTCAAAGAGTGTTGCCATACTAGTCCACATCTAAAATCCATCTAGGGCATTCTGCTACAACCAGAGTTCATAGCCTTCAGCTCTTACATGCAAAATTCAATGAGCTTGATGCAGAAAATGGTGCTTTTTCCTCAAAAAAGCCTTGGCCACCCCTTCCTTTTTGCTTTCCTTCTCCCAGCTTGTATGAAAGAACACAATTGCCTTTCTAGGCAGCTGCATGAAAATGAGTTCCTTTGCTTTGCCAGCTCCATAAATGTAACCTTTCTTTCTGTGGTAGTCATGTCTATCGTGCCATGGGATAGATGTGTGACCCAAAAAGTGTTCACCAAGGGCTGAGGAACCCACTGGCGTGGCCAACAAGGTACAGTGAAAGTAGTATACCTGAAAATGTGTTAGTGAGATTGCTCTGCCCCTAAATGAAGATTCAGAACCTCCAGCGAGGGGAAAATGTTGCAATCTAAACATTTATACTATTGAAAAAAAAGGGAAATCATTTGCTCAGACATAAATTAGCTCCTACAAGACAGATTTATTATGGCATGGAATGTTTTAATGAGAAGAGGAGGTTCCACAACCATAGGATACACTTTGCATCAGAATGTTTGACATATAAATAACATTTGGGGGAAATTTTCAACCCTGTGACATTTAGCACTTAACTGGGGATTTGGAAGGAATTTAAGGAAGAGGGATGTGTAAATTGGTTTTTCAGTGAAATCCTGAGTGCTCTGAAGTCTGACGTCAGGGTTACGCACGGGAGCTGTGGTGGGATTTTGCCGCGGGGCAGGGGAGGGCTCAGAGCTGGGTCCGAAAGGCTCACAGGAGTGATGTTTGTGGGGAGCAGCTCTCCCTCTCTGCCTCCTTCATGCAAAGCCCTTTCTAAGCCTGCTTCAGGGGATAAGAGAGATGACAGGAGCACAGTTTCTGGAATATTGTTTCTCTTTCACCTCCTGCTACCCCAAAGTCCCGTATTTCACATCTTTCTAAACTGTTTGGGTTACTGTCCATTCTTGGTACAGGAATCTACTGCAGGATCCCTGAGTGAAGCTGGTAGATCAGTCCCAGTTAAAGCTGATAATCAAACTGAGTGGTGAGGTCAGAGAGAGTTGGCACCAAGTGATTCCAAAAGGGCAAAGGACAGGATTTTTCCTATTTCCTATGGCTATTAGCAGCAAGCTTCACATCACCTGTAAGAAAATGCCAAGTCATGAGCTGGGTACTTACCTGAGAACATTTTATTTCTAGCCTGCACTTCTGCCAGGAACAACTTCTTTTTTCTTTGTTACCTTGTTCTTGAAAGATGACAACAGCAACCCCCAAAACTCTTTCTCCTGGTCTGGTGAAAAGCACCTGTGTAGGAAATGGTGAGGGAAAACAGAAGTAATTATAATTGTATTATGTTCTTCTGGTTGGCCATTCACTGAGACAGTATAAACATAACAGAATATCAAGGGATTTGAATTTGGATTTTAGCAATGCAGATTTTAGCACTTGTGACAATGGGTGTTCTGTAGACATATGAACTATGGATTAATGGTCTTGAGCTGGTTTTCACATCAACCACAACTACAGAGGGGCATACAGAGCACTGGCATTGGGGAGAGCTTTTGGCTGGGAATGATGGCTGAGTTTTTCAGATCAGAAACCACATTTTCAAGATCTGAGCCTCCCTTGCCACCTCCTTTCCCACAAGTATGGCAGGAGCAGTGTGGTGATTTCCACAGTATGGTACTTCTGCCTGAAGGTCCCAGGAGAGTTCCTAGCCTTCCTCTCCCAGGCTCAGTGCTGGGGTCTCTGTCCCAGTTATCTGCTGACTTTGCTGGTGTGATGTCCTCAGCACTTGATGTGGACATGGCTTTTTATTCAAAGAAAAATGTCCTTGATTGCATCATTCCAAGAGAACTCATACTCAAATCGATGGGATGCTGCTTCTGGCAGAGCCCATGGATGAGCAGCAAGACCTGATCCTCCCTCTGCTCTCAGTGGTTTTCCCCAGCTGTCTTTCCCAGAAGAACCTTTCCCACTCCTCCAGTGCCCACAAAGAGAAAATAGTGTCAGAAAGAAAGCTGGAAATTGCAAGTGTTTAAGTGTTCAGTAACCAAAAACTGAGGCGAGAGATGGAAAAACCTGGGATATTTCTGGGACAAGTATTCAAACAATGTGCCTGCCACACTGGCTCTGGACAACATGAATTTGGGTCTGTAAAGTAAGTATTCTCTCTAGGAAGATTACAACAGTTATCTGAAGTTTCCAAACCCATGGTGAAGAGGAGAGCATGCTCATGCAGCTTATTTCATGAATTGTGCTTTGTAATTAAATTAGTGCTATATCAGGTTGGGAAATGGGCATGCAGCATCCCTCAAAAGTATTTTAATCTCAGCCACAGCAGTCTTCTGATTTGTCTTGCACATAAAATTTGCTTATTCTTGTAATGCTAAGAAGAAAAAATATATTTCAACCAATAAGAAGAAAAATAAGAAATCTGGCTACAAAGAGGGTACAAAGATTACTTCAAGGGGTTTTTTTTTCACACTCCCTAAAGGTAAGTCCTGGGTATTTTACCCAGGTTTTTCCTTCCTCTTTACATTTTGCCGTGACATTTCAAAGCCAGCAGTTGAAGAACTGCTACAGATAAAAACATGAACATTTTATTCAAGAGCCATATTCTCAATATCACAGTATTTGAAGGAAAATTGCAGTATTCACTTTTAATGTATATAAATTAAGGGAAAGAGAAGCAAAGTGTCCTCTTGCCTGTGTTGATAGAATATTTTTTAGCAGTTTGGGGCAGAAAAATGAATATTGACATTTGACCTTGAATTTGTTGTGGTTTTCCACAAGAAAAGGTTATGTTTAAGCAGGGTAAATGTCTCATCTTTCTAGGAAAAGCTGTTTTCACCTAATTCATAACATGTTTGCAGTTCTTATGTTGGTAATGAACTGCACTGATTTTGCTGTGTAAGTAATAAATTCACTGACTAAGACTTGCAAAAATAGCAGCCTGGCCAAATTTGCAAGATCTTGGGAAAATCATGAAAACCATCAATCTTGGCATTCAAAAGTTTGCAAAGCATAACTTTGTTTTACACAAGTGCTGTTGTAATAATTTATAAATTTCATTTAGCATTTCTTTTACTTAATAAGTATATAATTCATACAGGACAGAAATTAAGTTGTACAACACTTGGTTTCAATTTTGCAGTCCCTATTAGGGGATTTTAATGTTCTCCTATTATTGCTGCAGAGCTTTTTCTCTGCTGTTGGGCCTTATCATCCATGTGTTGGCCAGCTTAGATGAAAAGCCACACTGCATGTGCTAAACCTTCATACTAGTGCTACCAAATGAATCAATTCCTACTCTCTGACTTCTGAACCTACCCTAAGGTGAAGGAAACACGATCCACCGAGGATCATCTTGCAATTAAAACATTTCTCTATGAATCAGCATGACAATGCAGGTGCTAAGCAAGCATCTGTTCAATTAAGTTGGTTTAGCAGTTTTGGGGCAAGTCTATTTTGCTTTTTTTTTTTCCACATCATTAAGCTTACCCTTAATGCTGGAAGCAAACAATAGCTCATTAGTGGATTAGGTGTAATTACCAACAGCAGTCATTATTCCTGAGGCTTAATGGGCCAATTTGCTGCTGTAATAGTACCCCAGTATTGTGGTGCTCCAGCAGAAAAGCCAGTGGTGCTGGAATGAGCCATTGCCTCGGAGGCCCTGGAAATGTCTGAGCAATCCCAGCCCTTCCCAGGACACCTCCCGTGGGATGGATGGGGACTTGCTGCCGACTAGGGGGTCCCATCAGCTCCCGTTCAAGCTGAGGTGCAGCCACCTCATGCCACGTTTGCTGTCCCTAGAAATTCCCAAGAGGAAAGGGGGGGATCCCAGCAGCTGTATTGGGACTGCCCCACCTGGATTCTCCTTTTGTTGCCAATGTATCTATAAAAACAACATTTTTTTAAACTGTCTTTTACTGCAGTAGCCAGGTCAAGTTTTTGTTGTGCTTTGGTCTTTCTAATTTTTTTTGCTACATAACCTCATGACGTCTTTTTGGTCCTCCTGAGTTGCCTTCCCCTTCTTCCAAAGGTCATAAATTCCCCTTTTTTCTTTCACTGGGTTTCACCTCTCTGTTTAGCCAGGCTGGTATTCTTCCGTTCTGGCTCATCTTTCGGCACATGGGCGTGACCATAATGAAGACAAAAACTTGTTTGTGAGCTGCAAATCTGGTGCTGTAGGAAAAAGGACGAACGACTCAGCTTCATCTTCAGATTTCCCAAGAAGCTTGGGCTGCCTGCAGGACTCAACATCTCCATACCCTGTGCAGTCCACAGGCAGAGGCTGAGCAGAGAAATTAGGGACCCGAGGGCTGAGGGACCATTGGTGAAGTGCAAGAGTGCATAATTGTAGTCCTGATTGCAAGCAGAGTCCAACGATAACGACAGCTATGTTTTTATATTTAGCATTTTATTTTCAGTCACTCCTTTCTACCTAGAGTGCCATATCGTTTTTCTGCTTTTGGGAAAGAGATTAAGAAAGGAAAAAAAAAGACATAATGCCATAGTGTTGTTAAGTGCCACTTTTTCAGACTCCTGTCAAATCTCGTTATTTGGAATAATTACCGGTGTCAGGTTTGCAGGAGGAGTTTGATGTAAATTGCCTCAACTTGTACTCATCCTGTGAGTAAAGAAAACCAGTGTGTTAGAAGGTAAAGGACTGAATAGGCATCACCAGGAAAATCACTGTTTAAACAGCCTCACTTTAATATACGTGACTGTATTTTATCTCCATTTTTCTTCATGTCATTCAGACCTGGGCAAATCCTGCTCATGCTGTGACCAATGGTGATTTCTCATTTATTTTAATAGCCCAGCCTACAGACTCCTGCTTAGCAGGAGGTCTGGTGGGTTGCTAAGAATTGTGTTCATTACTATATATGATCCCTTAAAAAGCAGGGAAAATCTAACTGGACTTATTTGTACCTCCATTCAGGGGAAAGGCCAACCATCTTCTGCAAGCACCCTCAAAAGAGGTTTGAGGGGACCTGTCTGGGTTATGTCCAGCTCTGCAGTCCAGTCTCGGTGTCCTGACAAGCCCCAGCAGTGATAGCCATGTTTTCCCTGTAGTACAAGTGAGGATGGTGGCAGTTTTGTGAGGGAAATCATTCACTTTGGTCTGAGGTCTATCGCTGTTGTGGAGCAAGCGGACATGTCCAGGCTGGAGAGGGAAAGGAGCCATTCTGACTTTGGCCTGCTGTCATCTCCCATCTAGTTACTTTCTTGCATCTCCAAATCATCTAAATTTTTAATTTAATTTTTTTTTTAATGGGGAAAATAATGTCATTCTCAGAAGAATTTGTATACTTTTTGTGAATAGAATCCAAAATCTAAACCCCATTAAAAACTTGAAAATAATCACTCACTCCTTTGGATCACATCTCAGAAAACAGTGGTTTTTATTTCTTTCCATTTTGTGAGCATAAAAAAACACACCTCGTTTTTTCCCTTTTTGCAATTTCTTTTGAGTTATGGGAGCAGTTTCTGTCTATGAATTGAAATAAATCACCACCGTAAAAATCACAGCGTATTGCTTTCTCCACTTCTTGGAAAAAGACCTTCAGACCCCTCACCATCATGCATGCCATGACAGGAGACCAAGTAGGTGCTTTTGAGATGATAGGAATTTTTTTGTAAATACATCCAAAAATTGCAGTCCCTAAGTCCCAGGAGACATCAGAGAGCACTGGCAACCCCAGGGATCAGCCATCCACCCTCGATGTGCTGGATGGCTGATCCTGGTCCACGCCCAGCTGAGCATGGCTGTCCCTGCCCCAGGGATGCTGCTGCTGCTGCACAGCTGATGCCAAACCCAGCATTCCAGTGGGGTCCGAACTATGGACACGACATCTGGGCATTGCCCTCAGTCTCGGCAGTAACTGCTCCAACAGGATGGCTGAGCCATGCACTGGCTGAAATGAGAGCCAAAGCCCTGCTGGACGTCCACAGCTGACCAGGTGGATTTCGAGAGGAGACTGCCTGCGACAGGCTCAGGGTGTCTGTCTGAAGGTGAGTCTGGGCAACCCCGCAGTCACTGCAGCAGGTTTGAACCTGCAGGTGATAAATGACCTCACCAGGCACAAGTGGAAAAATATTACTGACTCCATGAAACCTGTTGCTCTGAGAGGTTCCTAGATTTCAGCATACCTTTGTGATGAGGTAGAAATGATGGCCAGAGTCACGAGCTAGACGTGCTTTCAGCAGCAGCTCTCACATGTATCTTCTGCTCTATTGCCAGTACTCAATTCCCATCTCAACTCTAAACATTAATGACTACTGCAGAGTCTGTGCAAATAAAGAGTTCTTGAAGTGACTTGAAGTCATAGAAATTACAGAGACACATTAAGAATATTCAGATTCTAAAAGTCCTTTTTCACTTTGGGAGGGACAATCCTTTTTTTGGAGTGTTGGTGGCATTGGTGAGAGTCTGTGGTCATAGCAATGCCCATGTCAATATTTCTGGGCTCTCTCTGGTTATCTCTGCTCTTGCTAGAATGTTTTGCCAGGTCAGGAAAGTGGAGACATGGAAAGGGAAGGGAAAAATTACTGCCATTTCTTTGGAAATGAATTGGATTCCCATGTGAGTGCCAGGTTTGCCAAGGATCTGGGAAGCACCTGGCACTGGTGCTCATATCTGTGAGCCCTCCAAGGTCTGTTGCACTGCAGCCGATGCTGAAATGTCCAGACACCCCTTACAAAGGAAGTCCATGATATCTTGCCTCCTGGCAGGAGCAGTGCTGCATGGACAGGACAGATAGTCACACAGCATGGGGCTGCTCTTAATAGGCAATAAGATCAGGTTTGACACAATATATATTTACAGATTATTTGATTCTGTCATATTGCAATTACTATGAGTTGTATTACAGCAACAGTGTGGGGGCCCAGGTGAAATCCTGCTGTTTGTGCATTGACTAAGTATAACAGGAAAGGTTGGTTTTGCTCTACAGTTAGTAATTTAAAGTGAAAAAAGTCACAGTGGGAATCTGAGGCTCAGAGCAGTTGACCCAAACTAATAGGAAATTATTAGGAAATCTTGGGAACCCAAGGCTGACCTATGAAACTCCTGTTTATCATTGTGCTGCTCTTCAACTGAACTTCCTCAAAGCTGTCAATAGACAGCTCTGGTCTTCTGTAAGATGCTATAGAACTATTCAAAGAACATGAAGAAAGTTAAGTTTCCCATTTACTGCTCCATTTTTTTCTAAACCACAGGGAATCTGGTTGCCATATTGTTTGAAAATATTGTTTATTAATATTTGATTTGCCAAATGCTAATGACCACAAGCCTACATGAAGGAATATAAAATTATTTATGGGAAAGTTAGCTCTGAGCCCAGTTTAGAAGTTCTGTACTGACACGATTCTAATCAAGCCCCAAGGTCTAGAAGAGAATGCTGCATTCCCATCTGTTTATCCTGTGGTAGCTCTTCACCATAAGTCTGCCCTAGAGTTTAGGAAATCACACGACTCTTTGGTGGTGTTCTGTGGGTTGCTCATCTAAATATTCCCTTGTTACAACTCGTCTTGGGCGACAGATAATCTGATACAATCATAATATACTGTTAACGCAGAAAGGCAGTCAAAATAGCATTCATCTGTATCAAGTGTGATTGGTGAGAACAGGAATCCTGCCTAGCAGTCGCCCATCGTGAGGTTAAAGAGCTCTACAGTGGCTAATCCTGTTGTCTTCTGAATTAACTTTCAAATAGGGTAAAACCCCCAAGCAGTTGCATAATGAGAGGCTTAAGGTCTTGAGCTGGGGAGCAATGTGTGTGTTTTGTGCATGCCTGCCTAGCAGTAGCACCTTGAATGTCATTTTGCTGTTAAGGGGATTGTTTTCCTGGTTAAACTGATTGATGTTCTTCAGCTTGCTCCAGTCAAATCTGAGTGTGTGTGTGTGTGTGTGCTGAGAGCCTACAATGACTTTTAAGGGGCCCAGAAACTCTGGCCAGTGCTGGATACCTCGGGGAATGATCTTGACAAGCCAGTGGTTGATGCTTCTCATTCTGGGAGCTGGTGCTTCCCAAAGAAAGCCTTGACAGCAGTCTACCTGCATTGAACTCTTAGCTGGAGCTGGAGCTGCCTGATAGCATCTGGCATGCTTGGCAGGATATTTCAGGTATGTTTTCAAACAAAATAAACATTCAGCACATGCAGTTATTTACCTGGCTCTTTTAAAGCTCCAGTGGTCCTTTCCAGCAGAAGAGAAGAGCAGTTGGGTACCAGGTTGCTCAGGTATCTTACAACCAGCTGTTCATGTCCATGTGCCTCTCACCTGTGGTGTTGTGGGTGCAGTTTTTTGTAGATATTTTTCCATAAACATTTAATTTATGCAACCATTTTATATATGCAAATAAAACAAGTAAAAGAACACCAAGGCTTACAAGGAAGGAAGGCAATTGCCTCTGCTAAACTCAAGTTGTAACACAGCAGTTGAAGAAGCTTGAAGCTCGACAGATCAGTCTTCTTGTTAAATATTTGCTGCTTGGTCTGGACTTTTTTTCAAGATACAAGCCAGAGGAATATGCTGGGGGTCAGCAGCAAAAATGGATGTTTTACTGGAGTAAGATGGCATCAGGTTCATTAACGTGCTTTTGTGTTGGGATCTCTTTGGTTGTCACTGTCAATGGGAATCTTTTCCTTGAGTCCTCTGAGTGTTGTGCTCAGCCATATGTGAGCAGAGCTCTTGGCTCAGTGCTTGAGTTCACAGGAGGCAAAGGAGAGACACTGGCACTCAAACCAACCCTGAGCATCACCATCCTCTCCTGGAGGAAAGAGCTTTTTGCACACGACTCAGGTTTCAGGTGAGATACTGCTGTCTTTCAAAAGGATTGGTGTGCAATTTTTGGCCAAATTAAGAGTGCAGAACAATGTGTTGTCCAATGGTCACCTCATTTGTCCCGGTGATTCTCATTGCAGGTGGCTCCTGGTGCCCTCAGGGTGTCCCCACAGGGATTCCACAGAGGGGCTGAAGGAACACCTGAGTCCAATCTGTACTGGGGAAGGCAGGCAGTGATGGAGACACTGAAGCAAAGAGCCAGCTGAAAACATTCACTCATTTTTCCTTCTTTATTTCTAGAAGCAGATGAGAGCGCTGAGCCCTGAGGGTGATCGTGCAGTCCAGCAGCCCATCACAGACCAGAGCCACAGCCATTGGCAGCTTTGTGGGTTTGCCAGCCACTTAAAATGTTTGCCAATATTTAAAGCATGCACTGTCGTGGTTTAAACTTGGGAAGGATTTTTAAGGAAATCTTCAGCTGAGGATAAATGCCAAGAAAAGCAGCCTACAGCTGGCCACTCACATATTGCTGCAGTTGCTCTTGCGTGGGCTGTTTGCTTTGCAGCAGCACTTCATGGTGCACATCCCAGGTGTGGGAGCTGGAGGGCACCTTCATGGCATGGAGCAATTTTGAGGGAGTTGCTCCTCTCTCAGCTGGACAGGGAAATGTTTCTGCTGCTGTGATCGATTTTACAAGTCAGAAATGGCAATATTTCACTGACAACCTCCATGGGTCCAGCTCTTCCATCCCCTCTGCTGGCTCCTGAGCATGTGGGGTCCTTGGCTGGAGCACTGGGGAGCCATGGTGGGACCACAACCAGGAGAATGAGCTGGAGCAGCTCAGCTCCATTCATGTCCTTGGCTGCTTTTGTCCCCTGTGCCATGAGAAGTGGCTGTTGGTAGGGATGGAAGAGTGACAATGGTACCCCCTGACTGAAAATCCCTTCTGGCTTGCCTTGGGTCTCCCACCCCTTGAGTCTCTGCTGCAAGGGCAAGTGCTTGTGGATGTCAACACCAAATAGTTCAGGGGACAATGAGACTATTGAAATCAGCTTTTGCCTCTCTTGGTTGGATTGATCTGTGCCTAACTCAAAACATTCTTAATTTTTCCCCACTGGTTGGGTCATTCAATAACTTCTCATGCAGATATTTTGGTATCTTAGACTATAACTAGAGCTCACACTTCTATCTTTCCTCATGTTCTGAAGTCTTTTAAGCCCATTTTTGCAGAGTTTGTGGGATCTCAGCATCTGTAAGACATCTTCAGCTGTATCACTCGGACTGACTTGGACCTCAGGTTTAATATCTGCAAACTGAATGAGAAATGGGTTGGTTGGTGGGAGGGCTGATGGTCTCACACAGGACTGAATATTGGGGGAAGAAAGATAAAACCAAGCCCAACCCTCAAAGAACCACCAGACAAAAAAAAGAGATGAATCTTCTCAATTTCCTGGGAAGGTTTGTGTTTCCAAGAGACTCCCACTTTAAAGTTGCTGTAGGTTTTTTTTAGAGGTCTGGTTATTTGCTTTCCAGCTCTGCTACTGCTATTTCTTGCAGATTTGGTCAAGATATTTATTATTCTTAAACTAATAGTTGTAGAATAGAGAAATACTAGGGTTTTTTTTTGCTAAATATGCTAGTAAGTGTGTACAGTGTAATATCTAGTAAGGTGGAAATTTTTTCTTTTTCAGTCTGTGCAATGAGCACTTCAGGAAAAGGAGATCCTCGAGCAGGGGCACTATTTGAGATTCTTCACCTACTCCATCTCTGAAGGTTCGGGGCTCGTCACTTCCATTTGTGTCAATCTTTAAATTTGCAAATGGGAGCACGTCCCGACTGACGGCTCTCTCCTTGCTGCAGCGAATCGCCAAGGAAGGCTTTGCTGTCCTTTTAGGGATGTGATGGGGACCAAGTCCCTGGGTTTGGGAAGAGGAGGTGGAGCTCTGCACTTCCAGAGCCGATGGTCATTTCGTGATAAAGTGATAATGCTAATAATCCCCAGGTCCCTTTTTTTTGCCTTTGAACTGAACACTTTGCCTGTCTCAGCTGTGGCTGCCTTTTTGAACTGTCAGTTTGGGAGGATTAGATGCATGTTTAGGCTGGGTGAACTCATGAATGAAAATATTTTCCTTGGCAGTTTTTAAAATGCTTCCCCCCTTTAAGAGCTGAACCCTTTGGCAACAATCTGCTTTTTGCCCAGATTACCACTGTCATTTTGGGAGGTCTTTTCCCGCAGAACAAACAATGGAATTTTAATAACACAGTGAAATAGATTCAGGACTGCTTTATTTATATTTTCTTTATTTATGCTTGAATACTTTGTATGCAGCTCCAGCAAAGACAAATTTAAGCTTTGTATTACTTCAAAATGATGAATTAAGCTCTGGGAGATTTACTTCCCCAGAAAAGGATATTTTGATTCGCTGCTTTGAAAAAGTCTCATAAAACCAATAAATATCACAGAAATTGAAAATAAAAAAACCCTCAATAAAAATTGCAGATGCAGAGTAGAGCAGAACTGTTCTTTCTGCAGGGCCTGCCTGTGTCTGCACTACAGCTCTCTGCTTTAATGAAGGTTTGACTTGAATGCAACAATCACCATTACAATGAAGTTGAGTTAATTTTGAGTGCTTATTTCGTGTGAAGTCCTGCACAGAAGTGCTCAAGCCAGCACCATCTTTGGCTGCCTGAGCAAACAGGTGCTGGTTGAGCTTCCAGTGCCATTGTCTGAAGGACTCTGCTTGCAGAGCATCCTCCAGAATTATCTAACTTTGTCTAAGGGCAAAGAAATCATGCTGACATGCAAAGTGAATTGGGGATCATCTGAAGTGAAGCATAAAATAGCACCTGCTGAGGCTATCAGCGGAGTCCAACTACTACCAAACTGAAACAAAGTAGCTTGTGTCTCATACAAACTCTTCTCAGAAACTCTGGCGGTTTGAAAATCAGCCTTTTCTGACTAGGATTGCACTGATTGCAATGATAAATATTATTCTACTTTATGAATAATCCCTTAAGGTTGTGTTTTCTCCTCAAGAGAACTCTGCTGTTTTATTTTCTCTGCACATCTTCATTCCTGCTGTACCGTCCTTCCACCTTCCCAAGCCTGAGCAAGGAGATGAGGAATGAAAATATTCCCACACAACAAATCTGTTTCAGGCCTTTCAGTGCCAAATAGCTCTGTGTCAGATAAGCCATTGATACTCTGCTGTATTCAATTAAGAGAGATGGCACATGGTAGAGATGGAAATGAACCAGTGCTTTCAGTCTGGAGATCGTGAGAGACAGAAGGAAGGGTTGTGCTATGGGAGCTTTGGAAAAAGAGAAGGAATTAGGGCATTTTCAAGGATGCACTGGGTATTATTTGTGCCTTATTGTTCTGTTTTTAGCTCTGCTGATTCTATCCTGCTTCAGTGAAACAACTTAAGTAATTTTAGTGCATACAAAACACACATGCAGCTCATTGCTGCAGCTTGGCAGGAACCTGAAAAAGCCAGGGAGCACAGCTGGAGCAAAACAGGTCACTTTGCTGAACACAACTGGGATTTTTTGACTCAGACCTTGTCAGCACTTGGTGGCATTGGTTACAAGCTGGAGTGGTGCAGACACTGGCTCTCTAGAGATGTGAGACCTGCTGGTTGCTTCCCTGGGCTGGTCAAAGGATTCTTAGGAAGCCCCAGCAGTGCTCCTCCAGTCCCACATCCACTCAGCTGATGATGTCAGGAGGAAACATCAGCTAAACTCTGTGAGAATTTCATTTGGCTGCTGCCAGAGCAACAGCAAAGGGGTTCAGCCATCTCACAGAGATACTTTCATTTCAGAGCTACTGTAAAACAGCTTCTGCCAAGGATATTGCAGCTGCTTTTCCATTTCCCTCCTCTTGTAAAATCAAGGGTGAAGAAGCTGCAGGAACATGGCTTACATCCAGGAATGTGATCAAGATGGAAAGGAAAGCAATGATTCACAGGGGAATGAACCTCTTTGGCCACTTTGCTGTAGCTCTGCCTGCCTGGACCAAAGCTGCTGCTGCACCTGCACTGCATGGTTGAAGATGCTCTTCCCATGAGGATCTAGGAGAGGTGATTATTGCTTATCAGAGACAGTCTGATAAGACTGCAGAGCAGGGGTTTGTAGATAAGGAAATGTGTTGTTGGTCATTGGGGAATTTTGGCCAATATTTAAACACCTTCCTCAGGGGAAGGAACTTGTCTTTATGCCTTGGAGGCCAGAGCAGTGGGAGCTGGTGGTGGAGCTTGCAGGAAGAAGAAGAGCTTCTCTACTGTCCTGAGAGGCTGCTCCATTTCTACCTTTACATCAAACAGCGCTTTGGGGCACAGGGTGGAAGCAGCACTCTGCTCTCAGTTTTGGGAAAAGAGAAGAAGGCATCTGAAAAGTGTGAGAAGAGTCAGCTCTGCTGTTCTCATGGATTCATGCACTGCTCTTTCTCTGCAGCCAATAGGAAGAAATATAATTGGCAAAGTATGCCAAACAAGTGCTGCAGTTAGGGTGGTGAGTGGCTACAAAAGAAAAACATACAAGAAACCAGAAACTGGAGTCTTGGCACAGCTGGACAGCTGTTTGCTTCCAAACCAGCTGAGGTGTCTGACCTCCTCCTGGAGCAGTGGCATCCACAGCTTGTGTTCTGCTGTGTCATGGGGCTGTCAGGGATGGGCCAGACAACAGCAAGGGGCAGTACAGAGAGCTCCAACTTCAGTGGCCAAATGCAGGTGCTGAGCACTTCAGGCTCTTCCTAACAAAGCTGGTGACCATCTGCAGCAGCATTGGGAAGGCTGATGAAAAGCCTGGGATGAGGATGGGCACAGGATCTGAGAGCAAAGAAGAGAAATAGGGATGTGCAGAGACAAATACACATCTGAACTCAGCTGCCCCCAATCTAACCAGAAAAGCCAGACAAACAAGCCTGCAAGAATATCCCATGTCTTAAACTCTGCCAAACACTTTCTTACAATGCATTTTTGCGACCCACTTTTATTTAGACTGATCTTTCACTGTACACTAATGCATTTAAAACAAGAACAAATCATATTTTAAAAGGCTTCTGTACCAGTAGAGCATCCAAGAACCAAGTTAGAACTTGTGTTCACTGGTGTTCATGCTGGAACATAGAAACAGATAGAAAGGGTGGAGAATCCTGCCACACCTGCTCATATCAATTTCCTATATTGTCACATTTAGTAAAAACAACAAAGGGGAAATGCACAAGGCATTGAGTGAAGTGCCTGACTACTAAGCTGTAAAATCCTGAGCAGGAAGAACAGCACAGAAGCCAAGAGGAACAGTTCAGAGGTTCCACTCTTGTTGTAGGTCCTGGGGCTCCAAACCCTGAAACAAATTACCCCATGGTCGTTCCCATGGGAGTCAATGATTCTGAATCTGAAAGTAGAGTTAATAAAGTGCCTGATGGCTGCAGATCTCTTGGTTTCAATGCAGCTGTGAATTGAAGCCTGCCTATCATTTATTTCATGGAGAAGATGAATGTTTCTTAACTTAATGGTAAATGTCCAAAATTACAATTTGGTAAAATCAACATACCTCCATGCTAACAGGGAAGACGACGGTGTGTTGCCACAACCCAACTCCCCTCTTGGCCACCTGCCATGTGTTTCCATCACCAAAATCCCTTGCAGGACTGAGGACTTGCTAGAAAAAGGAGTGGAAACAAGGCTGGAGGCACAGGCAGGGCTCAGCTGGTACATCTGTGATTCACTTTATCTATGGTCATACCCAAAATAGCTGGGCAACTTCAGGAGAAACCGAGAATGCTTAAATAAAACAGAAAGTGCAGTTTTAAGTTTATTTCACCATCCATCTTTTAATTTTATCAGACAGTCCAGTAATTTTAATTAGTCAAGCCAATAGCTTTAATTTGGGTAATGGTTTGATTTTTTGATTTCTGGTCAGTGAGGTCAATGAAAATATTTTATATTTTAGCTAATACAAAATGTGAACTCAGTGCTTTGTTTTCCTTCCAGAGTGCTGTACCTACCTTCCATGTAATCTCAGATATCAGAGTTTAATCATTATTAAATCATCCTCACAGTCTAAGTATTTGCTTATGTGCTTTGAATTGTTGCTTGCATCGAGAACAGCAGTGATGCCCCTAATCTGCTTTCTCTGGTCTCCCCCAGACTCTAATTATGTCATTTAGAAAAGGGTATTTCCTGGCAGCAGTTCCTCAATTCACTGCAACAGCCACTCTGGAATATGGACAGAACAAGGCTGTAATAGCTTGCACATGTGAACGATGGCTGCAGGGACAATTGACCTTCGTTTGGGAGTGAGCATGAGTCTGCTTTAGTATTTCCAAATGATGGTACCTTAGAACCAGCAGAAGTAACAATGTATGCCAGACTCTAGTATTTACCTGTCTAGTATTATGCTCAGGTATATTATTACCTTATGTCAGAAATTATGACCAGCTCCAGCAAAGAAATGCTCTGTAGTATCCAAAAATGCTGGATACAGGATCCCCCAAGTGCATGAAATTGTGCAGCAGCAAATAGTTTCTTTGGAGGACTGAGCTTAGCAATAAACTGTGAGTATTCCTGATATTAATGTAATTAATATGCTCAAATGCATTGACTTTCTGTGCCTCAACTTGATTCTTGTGGAATTAGAGCAAAGGATGAGGATTTTGGCTGACACAAGGGCTTGGGACCACGCAGTGGTGGAAGGTACACATTTGCACTAGAAAAATAGATCATTTTTGGGTATGCTTGTTTTAGTTAATTTAATTCTCAAGGAAGTTGTTCCCTGCCTGAAAATTTTGACTTATGAGGACTAAAACCATGGCCACCCATGTAGAGGGAGGGAATAAAACCATTGCTAACCTGAGTTCACTCCATGCATCACCCATCAATTCACTGACTGAGTGGCATTGTACAGCTGTGCGAAGTCCAAGGGACCATTCTACATGGTTAATTTTTAATACTACATTTTTCTTCCCTCCACATTTATCTGTCTTTTTTTGTGGTGTATTTGTACAACAGTATCTTTCTGCTGGAAAATGTGAAGCTCACAAGTGCCATAACAAAATAAAATATACACCAAATATCAAGCTTATTCCACCTCATTTCTGCAGTTCACCTGAAAAGCCATAATTGATAAAAAAGAAATCATAATTTTTCAGTCGTTATAAATAATGTTAATAGAGACTTTCATGGCTGTCTACAGAGTACAAACACTGAACATCTGTTCAAGACAGAAAGTTTCCAGGTACTTCCACAGTCAGTATTTCAAAAGGTGCCAGGTCGAGCAGTTCCCTGCACTGATAATGCCCACAGAGTTGTCAGTTCCTAAAATCCAGATATTTCTTATATTAGTCCCTCTATTAGGTCTTATTTTATGACGACAGGTTTCAAGATAAAAGAACTGATCTGGTGAAGGATGGTTCTAGTCTAGACCTTGCTGCATCTGCAGCTATGGCTGTGCTGGCTGTTCTGGATAAGGGGACATGACATAAAACTGCCTGACAGTCAGGACCCCTGTGAGCAGGGAAACCAGGGTAAAAATGAAGAAAAGAAAGATGTAGGGAATAAAAAAGAAAAGGCAGACAAATAATGATAATATAAAAATAAAATATAATTTTTGGTGATGTGTTGTCCCTTTGACCTTTGTTTGTCTTTGATGCATTAAATATGGCCACAAATTATTAATAAAATTGAGTGAGGCCATAGCCTCCACCAACAGCTTCCCTGGCATCAATGCCAAGGTGTTGCTACTCTTCCTGTTATTGTTTATTAACTAAATAACCTTGTTAGTAAGGGTTGTAAAACCTTGATAACGTCCTTCTAATAAGCAAAACAGCAGAGGCAAAGATTAATGTTAAATGTAACAGAGGCAATGAGAACTAAAATTGACATTGTTTGTGCACTGACAAAAAAAAAATTCTCATCTGTTTTACATTCACATATGGAACATATTCCCAGGGGAGAGCAAGTGACATATTTTTAGGACACTATTTCATCTTAGGAAATCAATGTACAGGCTATTAAAACTCCATTTTTTCCATGAATGATAAGTGTAATTACATCTCTCTTGCAGTAAAACCTTGTGCTTATTAAATGTAAATATTTAACAATGATTAAAATACATTTGAAGGAAATTTTATAGCTTTATTTTATATGTCCCCATCTGGGTTGCCTTTCCTAAACAACTATACATTTTGGAGAGTTATTAAATTATTATTTTGAGAAGGACTAACACTCTGCATGTCGCTTGCTTCAATTTGAATTTCATACACTTTCAGAATTTATTGAAGTCTGGTGAATTTGTGATTCAATCAATGCACTATTGTATTTGTAGAGCTGCATTGAGGGGAAAAGTGACTTCATGAGGTAGGAGATGCCACACTGGCACGTCTTCTGTGCACCCAGTTTTGAGTTTCCTGGCTCCACACGCTCCAGCTCTCATTCGTTTCCAAAGGAAGCAAGCTGGTTCCTCAAATGGGTTTCTGAAGTTTCGTGTACGACCATTCTGGGGCAGTTTTAAAAGTAAATGTTAATAAACAGCCCAATCTTATAAACTGCAGGTGTGGATAAGGAGCGTTGCGGGTGCAAGCGGCTGACCCTGGGCACAGCTCAGGCCAACCTGATGGGATTGAAAGGAACTAATGGGTAACCAAGGCTTTATCAGATCCAGAAAATAAACCCTCTCTGCAACAAAAATCTTCCCTCTGGAAGGTCCTTTAGAATGCCCAGGGAAGTGTTGATATAAATTTTAAAAGAGTCAAAGTCAGTTTTCTATAAAATCCTGCAGCTGATTTAAAAATTGCATTGCAGGGATATAACCTATTATGCTGCTATGGAGCAGCTTAAATAGTTCCAGAAAGGACACCACTCCCTGTTAAATTTTTATACGTTCTTGATATAATTTGTGCTCAGAAGGGCTGATTTCACCTCTATTTGCTTTTAAAGGGCTGCACTCCCCCAGCAATCCCTAATTCCCTGTTACTGTTGCTTTTTTAAAGAAAATTGTGCAGAGTTCATCTTCATACCCAAGATAATTCCAAAAGGCTGAAGTTAATTTTTAATTTGACTACTATTTTCAGTTGTATAAGTAATATCACCAAAGTCAGTTACTTACTTGAGAGAGTTCTAACAGGATCAGGCCACTGAGAGCTCATTAAAGCTCCTGATACTGCAAAGAATCAGGAGCTCAAACCACTGCAGAGTTTCTCGGACTCACCAGGTGCCCCTTACGGCAAAAATCAGGCTGAAAAATCCAGTACTGCTATACGTAAAAAAAAATTAAAAAGTAAACAGAGAGAGAAACCTCAGTATTTTTATCCAACATGTTGAAAAAAATAAATAATTACCCCAAATTTCTTATTTAGGTGCAAACCAACTTTTGGAAAATTCGGCCAGGGTGCACATTTAAAGCATCTTAAGTTTTTATGCCCTTCTCCTTTCAGATTGTTAAAATCCCTCAGTAACTCTGAGATGCTGTGACAGACAAAGACTCAATGTGTGTATGTGGCTTTTCAGTTTTCTCCGAGGAGGAAAATTTCTCTTTAAATAAATCTCCCTCCTCTCTTGAAACAGGTATTTTAAAACCCCAAACCCAAGGAAGCAGCTATTTATTTCTGAAATAACACACAGGACATCGTTGTACAACAGTGTTAAGTTATACCTGATGAAAAGAAAATTAATTTAAAGCAGTGATTTTCCACAAGATAAACCTTTGGGAAATAAAGGTTTCTCTTAGAGAAAAATAAATAGTAGTAAAACAAAAGGGCTTGGGAGTGTGGACATCTTTAATTGCTTGTTTAATTAAACCTCTAAACTAAATATTAATTTATGAATTTTTTAATATATTTTTTTGTGAAAAAGGTACTGGTTAAAGTTACAGAGTATGTTTGTTGAGTTTAATTACAGATCTGTGTTTTCCTACAGAGCAAACAGCACCTCTTGTATACAATAACAACTGAATATCACAGGTAACCTTCCCAGGGACTTTTGCAGTCTGCAATGCGAGACAAATATTTGTGCATTTTTGGCTGGTCCTGTTGTCATTGAAGTCAATGGGGCACAAACCTCAATGGAAGCAAGACCAAGCCCTTCCTGATACAGATGTGATGGAATAATTCAAGGCAATCAATTTTCCAGCATTTCTGAGCTATTTTTACACCATAATTAAACATAATGCTGAGAGTGTATATATATATATAAAATATATATGTATACATATATGGAAATGTAAATGCGTGCACATGAACTTTAACTGAAAACCTGCTAAACATATCACAATTTCTCAAATGATATCAGGTACTCGTGGAAAATTCTGTGTGCTTTGATAAACAGCCCTATCTGTGTATTTTTCCTCCACAGGTAATTTCATTGAAGTCATCATGTCTGCTTCTCAGGGGGAGTTAAAATAATAGACCATTATTTTGATCTTGGGCACATGGTTTTATTATTTGCAGTCTCCATCACTTTTAACTGCTCAACACATACACTTAAAATGCAATTTCCATTAAAAATCTAGTTTCCCTTTAGAAAAATAATATTTTTTCTTCTTCTTCCTTCTTTTTTGTAAAAGAAAGTTTTGGTTTATATTTTTTGATTCATTATTTCTCTCTGCCCTCTTATAAACCAAACTCCTGGAGGTGTTTTAACTTTTAAGGACAAAATAAAAACATGCATGTATTCTGCATGCATATATTGGAAATAAAAGAACATGAGGCTGTTTTCACAAGCATTAAGAAGGGGAAATCATTGCTTTCACTTCTGTCCTTTGTTCCCACAAATTCTTGCATTGAGAATTACAATACAGTGTTCTGACTTACACCTCTATGCTTCACTCTGACTGAAACTGCTTTCATCTGTTTAATGACAAAAATTAAATCTCATCCAAAAATTAAATCCCATCCTGCCAGGGTTACCCCATACTTTCAGCATGGCTGGGAATTGCTCTTTCTTTAATTCTATAGTGGCAGATTTAATAACAAATATATTACAGAGGGTAGAAACTACCTATAGGAAAAAAGAACCTGATCTGAGCCGTCTAAAATCATAGCTATTTTTTCCTGAATGCTGCATTTTCTGGACATTAAGTAAACACAGGGCTGATCCAAAGTACATCACTGAAACAGTTTTCTGCTGTGTTGATGGGCACCCAAATGTGAGGCTGGGGAGAAGCACACTATTTCAAGGTATAAGGGCTAAAACTTTCCCTCCATATTTTCTTATTTCATCCCAGACAGGTAAGGGTAAATGTGTCTGATTTAGGTGAACAAATTGCTGAAGACAAAGCTAACTTGTATTCTCTGTGCTGCTTTCTGTGTGGGGTCAAATGTGTGATAGTGAATACAAGATTCAGAACAGAATTAGCATTTTGTCGAGTAAATCACTTGCAACCAAAACACTCCTGTGCTCACCCTTTTGTGGTGGACGACAGCAAAGCTGAGGACAATAAAGCAGATTTATCAACAAATGAGGAAATTCCACAGAGCTATCAATCCCCTCCTTCTAATGAATTATTTCATCACTTCACTGTCTACCTGTTTCTCTTTGCATTTCTCAGCAACCGAGCAGTTTAATCCACACTTTCCTCCAGCAGAGACCTTGATGTTTGGTGTGCCTGCAATGTCTTTTTATAAATCTGTTCTCTCTGCAGCAGCCATAGCCTGCAGTATCTGCAGCAAGACCTGGGGAAGGAATCTAGCTCGAGCTGTGATCCCCGGGTCTGTAATCAGTCCATACCCCTTTCTGCTGAGGTTTTTTAGCCTCTTGCTCAGCAGCTGCCAGTGTGGTGCAGCACTTCAGGGGATGTAACAGGGGAATGCAGTGAGCACTGACAGCAAATCGGTCTCTTGACTCAACTGGTTATTTAAAAACCAGGGAAAGTCTTTAAATGCATGGAGATTTCTCACTTCTTGATGGGAAAACATTAAAAGACTGGTGCTTTAATCTTGCTGTATAGCCCCCAGTCCAGGGCTTAAAGCTGAAAGCTTGCATTTCCAGCTCCTGCTCTTTTTGCAGAGATTCCTGACAGGACATAATATAGCTCACAGCAGTATTAATCCCTCTAGAGCTGCTCTAATAGTGACACCTCCTTGTACCACCCAGGCTCGGCGGGCCCAAGGCTTGCAGCAGGCGGAGATAAGGCAGCCCTTGCTCCTCAGAGCGAGTGGAGCCCCTAATTGCTCACATTTATTGCCATTAGGAAATTTGGGAGAGGGCCTAGCCCAGGTCTTTCCTGTGTTTCATTGCAAGACAAGGCCACCGATTTCAGAGGCTGCAGGATCAGCCCTGAGTTTTGCTGTCAAATACAAAGGAGCTCCATGCCTGGGAAGGGAGATTCAGGAATCCAGATTTGTACTGCAGCAATTAACTGCAAAATTTGGCCCTAAAAATCCCACTGATGTAAACAGCAGGGCTGCAGGTCAGCACCGAGAACTCAGCCTGGGATTAACGGCAGCTCACTACTGGAGCAATTATCTTCTGACAAAGCCAAAAATCTCCCTTGTTAAGCAACTGTGGGGCTCTTGGTACTCTCCCTTACACCTGTAAAATGCCAGATAAGGCCACCAAAAGAGAGGACTTATTTTTCTAGAGTTTCACTGAGAGAGCAACTAAGTGAGCAGTGTGTTCTTAGCATTATTTGTAAAATAAATCTTGCCAGCCTCTGAAGAGGAGTCACGGAGCAGAGAGGCTGGACCTGATGTTTATCAAGAGAGTTAACAAGCCTGGCAATAAAACCCTGGGTAATGATGGCTCTGTAGAGCTACATTTGCTTTGGAATTTACTTTTATAAAAGCATGAAATTTTATGTAGGAACAAGATCTATAACCACCTATATAAAAGTAAGGGGTTTTAGTACTCAAAGTATGATGGACTTGATTCTGCGCTGCTACTGCAGGACAGATAATGTATTAGGGGTGTAGGATCAGAACTCAGTGAGTAATACAACATCAGTTCTTTCTGAAGCTTTGTCTTTGGTAAGCATAACACATGATTTTCTCGAACCAATTTGTTATATTACCTTTTTTTTTTTTTTTTAAGTTCTGATCTTCCTTTGCAGGACTTATTCTTAGCATTTACTGTTGGAAATTCAAGCTGGTTTTGTTTCTTTGTGCAAATATGATTTCAGAAATTTTCTTTGTCTCCCCCCCACCCCGGAGTGTTTGCATCCAGTTCCATGGCAGTGTCAGTCAGTAAGGAGTACAGCACAGATAAGTTTACAAATTACCTTGTCGTAAACTTGAATGATTTGGTGGAGTTGGCCCAACTGTATAACAAACACCAAACTTAGCCCTCAGACTCTGCACAGGGTGAGAAATGAGGCATTTCTTCAAATACCTCTCCCCTCTTCTCACTCTGCTTCGTGCCGCAGTTTAAGAAAAGCACTGATTTTACCCCCATATCCAGCCAAAACTCTCCTTAGCAGAGACACAGGATTTACCCAAGTAAACCTGGAAACATTGAGGATAACAGGCTTTTTTTTTTTTCAAATCCGTAACGAAAAGTGCAATTAATAATGCAGGGTAAAACTCCAAATTAACTTCAATCAGGGCAGGATTCGGAGGGAATTGGGGAATTCCTGATCCCCTCAGGTAAAGCCCGGCTTTCCTGAAAATTCCACTTAAAGGAACTGACGGGATCATTGTTAATTTTTTGAAATTTTCCGTCTCCCCTGGTCCTTGCTCCGATGGGGAGCGGGGCGGGGCCCGCCTCTCCGGGACTCGCCGCCCCGCATCTTTCCCGGAGCGCTCCCGTTCCCCGCCGGCTCCCGGTCCATGCCGGCCGCTCTGCCGCCTGCCGGCCGCGGCCCCCGGAGCTGCAGGGCTGGCGCTGGTCTTCTACCCGGGCAGCCTCGAAAACCCCCTTTTAAAATTATTTTTTCCTTCCCAGTGTTTTTTTTCCCCCCTCCCCGTGTTTTTCCCCCAGGTGTCGGAAGCCGATGGGATGCTTCCTGCAAGCCCGTCCTTCCTTGTGAAGGAGGAACTGCACATACGCGTCCCGTGCTATTTAAATCGACATAGAATACACCAGCGCGTTTATGTCAGACATACTATTGCAATATTCTTGTTACTATAGGAGCAAAATACGTGTAAATATTTAGGTGGATTCATTCCAAGTGGAAGGGGCAGCTCCGCAAACACACGGTGCCTTGAGCCAGGACATGCTTGAGCACACATGGAAGCCCCGGGTAGGTGAGCTTCCCCCCGGAATTCACACAATCCATGCAAATGCCAAGCTGTGCAGTGCTCAGTGCACACCGAAGTGTCGGTGAGACTGATGTCTGACTGCTTAGGGGAATAATCCCACCAAAGCCCCGTAATAAATGTTTCCAGGGTCAGCCTGGAATGATTTGGGAGAAAGTTTCCCTGGTTTCTTTTGTTTCTTTTCAGTCTCCAAATGGCAGATGACATGTAAAAGTCGGTCCCTAAAGATCCCATGCGTTACAGACAGGCAACAACCATAAAATCGTCTCTTCCCTTCAGAGCTTTTCCTTTTCTGCAAGGCCTGATTTCGTGTTTACGATGGTTGAGGAAAAGTTGTAGGAGGGCTGAAGGAGTATTTCCTTTAACATACTGTGCAAAACCCCAAGTTTTTGGAATGGAAGCTTAGCTGATAAACTATTATAAGACAGAAAAGGACATTTTAAATCAGGAAAATTGCAACAAAACAAAAATCCTAAATCTGTATCAGTTATAAAAGTAACCTAGGTTTTTTGAAAGAGGGCTGGATTTATCTCCCAGCTCCAATGGGTATCAACACTAGAAAGCACTCTAGGTGGTATCAAAAAATATTTAAATGTCTCTTTCTTCCCTGTCTTTGTTTTTAAATGGAAGATAAATTGGTTTAAGTAATTTAGAGCACCGTGTTTCTGGTCTGACATGACTGTGGCCAGTTGTCTTTGTGCCGTAGTTTATGCATTGTTCTGGAGAAAAGTAACAAATATTGGCTACCCACCAATAATTGTTTGAGAAAACCAGATATGTTCTGCAGATTTTGGCTATGCCGCTAGTCCTTGTATAAGCAAAATGGGTTGTTTTTCAAACACTGCACTCATCTGAACCAAGCCTACAGATGGTATTTGTACTAATCCAGCAAATTCTGCCCTCCACGGCATCCACACAAAGGCCACAGCTAAGTTTGCAGCCAGACAGTGCAAATTTTCCCACTTGGGAAGCGTGTGGACGAGGGAAGCTTTGGTCAGTGGAGATGTACACCAGTATGAGTTGAGATCCTAATGTTGCCCCCCCGCCAACATTTCCCATTAGGGAACTGAAAGGAAACCTTATAAACCCTCCAGCGGCACATACCATCACTGAGCCCTCAGCTCCAAAACCCTCTGCAAATCCCTCCAGCCTTCCTGACTGAGTCATGCCATGCACTTTCCCACCTATGGTCCCCCCTTTTTCATGGGAAGGGGATTCCCACATGGGATGAGTGTCCTCCAGCACCCACAGCAATCATCGCCACCGTGGCTGATGCACTGGCACGACTCAAAACTGCCCAGAGCCAGCTTCAGAGAGAAGCCCAACAGTGGCACACTGTATTTAATGCTGTGTGCTGTGGGAAATGGAGAGAAGACAAACGGACTTTATTTTACAACATAAAGAATGTTACACCCTTTGGTAATACGTAACTAATAACTTAAACCCATTAAAAACTGTGATCTCTCCTCTACCGCTCACGAATGGAGCCAAAGCTGTAAAAATTCATGAAGGAATCAGTAGCAGGCTGGCTGGGGTTACAAAATCTACAAAAACTGCTAGAAGTCACAGTTTTCTCCATGAAAGGCATGGCCATAACAAATATCCCACACAGCTCGCTTTCTAATCCATTCCCAGGAAGCTGCATTGTGTGAGGCTGAGCAGATCTCCAGCAAGGCTGGAGGCAGCCAGGGGCAGAGAGGAGGGTGTGGGGGACCACACGGATGTGTGGTCCCACTGGGTGTGGGCTGCCAGGGCAGGAGGGAACCCCAAAATGTCCCAAACACTCTAGACCTGGGTTTGCCCCATGCTAGGTGTCACAGGGCTGGTAGTTGACTGATCACACTGGGAAACAAAAGCTGTACCTGGAAGAAAAGGGCTCCTTTTCATTTCTGTTCCCCATGTCAGGCAAAAATTAATGACTAAATGCACATTTCTCTGATGTTGTCCATCACGCAAATATTGGTGGGCAGGAGTCAATGTGAACTTTAAACACACCTGACACAGGTGGCTCTTGCCTTTCAATGTTAAATGGCCACTGGCCAACAATTCATGGCGCAGTATAAAGGAATCCTTGTGGCAAGCAGCTTTCCCTCTGTATATATTTGTTATTCCAGAATGAAGCTATTCATTGGGGCTGAGATGGAACTGCCCAGGTGAACAACTTCCTGAAACCCAGTGCTCCTGCAGGAGTGCAACCAAAATCAACTGCATGATGAATGTGGTGTGTGAGCCTGAATGTCAGGGAGAAGGCAGAGGAATTGGAGATGGTGGAGGGCAGGATGCAGCTGGCAGAAGATGTCCAGTTGTCCAGGACTCTGCTGCTCCAGCATCTTTGTCATTGTGCCTCTCGCAGGCACTGGTCATGATGAATCGTTGTGCTGGGGATTTTTATATAGCCAATGGATCTTCTCCTTGTCCTTTGGGTCATATCCTTCTGCAGCAGAACAACACTGACACAGTATGGATGGAAAAAAAGATCAGTGAATGGTATTATGTTTTCTCATTTTAGCAGTCAGCCTATGGATTTTTCCAAGAACGATGATCTGAAATAAAACTCAGGCTGCTCTCAGAGGTGTTCAATGGCACTGCTCTCTTCCTACAAAGCAGTTGCAGTGTATCTCCAGGAAAACAGACATAACCCCACATCAGTTGCACTTCATCATTCTGCAATTTCAGTGCAAGGCTGTGCATAAATTCTTTTGTCTTTTGGATGAAGCATATCCTATTCTAATATCATTTAATCAAAATAAAAAATAGATTGCACTGTATCCAAAAAAGATATACAGACTAAATATTTTGGTGTGTAGTCACCAAAATAACTGTAAAGAGGATTTTGTAAGCAGTTTGGGAAGTTTTCTTTTGGCTTATGCATACAGAAATCTTTCCGTACTATCAGAGTTGGGATTAATTTATCACCAAGCCCAGGAACTGTTCCCAATTGGAATTAGCCACACTAATGTCTGGAGCTGACAAGCACAGCTGCAGCAAGCTCGCTCATGTTTATTATTGTAGTTTTTCTTGTCTTTTAACAGTGTGTACACTAATGGAAGAGCAGGAGCTGAAACTGCTCATCTCTGCTCTATCATTGCAATGAGTTTGTTAAGACAGTAAAGCACCTTAAGGGCTAGTTTTAAGCTCCTGATGGGATCAGTAGTAGGCACAGAAAACAGCTGCATGATCTTAAGTTTTTTCTGACTGTCTTTTTAGAAAACCTCTGAAAGTTGAGTACAGGAGATTGCATTTAATCTCATCTTCCTGTGTTGCTTGATTTCTGTTTTAAAGACTGTTCGGGAGAATAGTGCTCTGTAGCAAAGGACTGGAGATATAAATCTTTGCTGAAGGGCCAACACAAAAAAAAGAAAGAGAAACAAGAAAAAATGAATTTAGCTGTTATACACAGGTTTCAAACGTGGTGATAGCAGAAATAGAGTATCAAGCAAGACAGGTGGCAGAGATGGGATATTTTGGCACCAAAACTTTTATTTGATGCTCATGCAGGATGCAAGTCATTCTGCCTCTGAAAGGAAAATGTACTGACAGCATCAAAATCTAATCTATTCAGTAAGAAATGCTTATAGATCAAACTGACAGGTTTTTAACTGGTACATATTAAAACTTCCATGCAATATGCATGGTATAATCTAGAGTTCAGGGATTATTCTAGGGCTCTACCTTGGCTACGGGCAAGTCTCTGCACTGGGACTGTGGCCACGTTAATTCTTTAAGGCTTTTCTGGGGTTTTGGGCCTATTTTTTATCCTGTGGAAGCATAGGAGGAGGGCAAGGAAGCAGGTCTGACATCTGTCTCACCTGCCATGGGAGCTGGGTGAGAGCCAGGAGAGGCATCTGGCCCAGGACATGGAAGCAATTCCAGGTCTTGTATTGTAGGCATCATAATAGGACAGTAATGTATTTCTATCCCCAGGTTCATTTTGAGCATCATGTGTACACAAATTCAGCTGGAATATGTCCAGATTATCTGTTCGTTTAGACAAGAAAACAGCCAGAGGCAGAGTAGCCGAGGAACAGGCAGTGCTGGTGACTGCCAGATGTTGCAGAACCTGTGAGATCCTCACTTGGCTGAGAGCCTTGCCCTGCCTGGTCGGAGCAGGCACCTCTGCCAGACACAGCTGCAGGACCTGCCTGCTCCCCACCCTCCCTCATGGCCCTCTCCTCTGGAGGTTTTGGGGAGCAGAAGTAATGGGGAAGGATGGAGAAGAAAAAGTGAATTAATTGAAGAGGGACAGGAGGGGAGGGTGAGGAATGGGGACTTCTCCTGGTACTTGCATCCTGTGGATGCTCATCGTAACCCCAGGGGTATTTATTCTCTCTTCCTCGTCTGGGCTACTGATGCAGGAAGGACCTGTGCTGGCAGTCTGGCAGTCTGGCTTTGAATCGCTGCTGCTCCCCCAGGTGGGAAAAGCCAGAATTAACTGAAGAGCAGCAGGCAGAGGTGAGGAAGGCACTTGCCCAGCAGCCAAGAACTGAGAAAACACTCTCGTCTCAGGTCGTTCTGAAAAACCCATCTTAGAGGCTGAATGTCTGTGTGTGTGTGTGTAAACTGCTGATTCAGACCGGTGTTAAATTTGCTCACCATTTTCCACCAGGTATAACTGTATGTTCCCTTCCATGCCCCAGGTCATCACTCATGGGGTTTAGGATACTCATTGTTCATGATCTTATGGAGCCCTTTACCTGCAGCTCAGCATCATCCAGCTCAGCAAAGCTTGAAGGTTGTTTCTTTGTATTTACATTAAACCTGGTTGTTTATTTTTATTTATAGTGATAGAAGAAGGAATGGGGAAAGATGTTGGTTCAGACAGGCAACCACCTGGGAGGAGATCAGGTTTTAAAATTTTTTTCAGGTAATGTTTTTGCAGGAAAGCTGTGAGTGAAGAGGCATGAAGTACTCTGGCTGAGCAAGGAGAAGGAAAATGACTAAAGGAGACTGCTCATTAGGGAAGAGAATGAATTGCCCTGTCACTTTTGTAACTTTTCTCCCACCTGTCAGTGTTGCACTGCACCTCTGACAGGTCACACAGGTGTGTCAGTACGTTCCCATGGACACAGACACGCGGGTTCCTGGTCGCAGGTGGCTGCAGGATTCAGGCAGCTGCTCTGTGCTCAGACAGGTGGATGTGCTGTGCCCACGGGGGCCCTGGGCTCTGCTGCTTTGGCTTTGCTTGTCAGTGCCAAAAGCAAAGATCAAGCAGAAGAGCAAATGAGGTGGGGGTTTGGGATCCTGCACTCCTGACAACAAGCATTGCTAAGCCTTGGGCTGAACTTGAGCAGCATCCCCTGTTCTTTACTGGTAACAAGGGAACACCTTGGGCTGCCTTCTCCTCTGTGTCTGTGGGAGGGCAGCTCTTGGGATGGCTGAGACAGGAGCTGGGCTGTGTGGGGAATGGGGGACCTGAGTGCCTACGTGTCACCCCCCTTGGGAGATGATATCATCCCACTTAGAGAAAAGCCCTGGTGCTATTTTGCTGCACAGACTGCGTAGGAAGGCTCTGTCCCTTCCCTTTGCCTCCACTGCTGTCCTGCTTTCCTGGAGTTATTTTCATTTTAGCTGTATGCCACGTTTAAGGCTTCAAGGATTTTTCTGCACTGACCTTTAAATCCCTTCACTGGTCAATATGATGCATCACCATTCAGTATAATATCCTTCTGTCTGGTTTGCTAGCCCCAGACTTATTATTTTATGTTTCTGTACATTAAACTGTATTTTTCATTCACTGGCCATGGCAACCAGTGGATTGAAATCCCTTGTTCCTCGTTATTTGTTCCCTCTCCAATTTTGTGCCCTCCACAAACTTTGATAGTTGTGGAGGTATTTCCATTCAAGTCATTTGCAGGTATTATAAATGAGGGAAGTGCCTTGGTGTTCTCATTTGTTAAGCTTTTACAATACAGGATTACCTTTTCAAAGGAGGACACAGAGGTTTAGCAGCAGGACTAGTGGATATTAATAGATAGCTCTTGCTACAGATCCTCTGAAAGACACTGCTGCTGTCACTGAGGCTTTCTTACCTTTGCAGAGATGAAGGCTGCAAGTCAGGCTTTGCTAAAATTGCTCTGGAGTGTAAGATCTGTGAAAATGGAGAAAGGAAAAGGGGAAGGGAGTGAAGCATCAGGAACAGCAGCTGAATGGGGAGTGAAAGTTATTATGGGAAAACAGGAATTTGGAGTAACTGAAGTAATGCTCTGAGGAGCAAAGAGAACTTGAAAGTCAAATATGGCCAAGGAAAGGAAACATTTTTCCCCTATTGATGGCTTTACATGACCCCGGTGTGTGACCCTTGCTTTTAACTCCCCTACCTGCCTGTGGTCTCCTGGCAGGTATTTTCTCATGCTGTAGTTGAAAAAAAAAAATAAAAAATTGTAAACCCCAAAGCTGCAAGACCAGCTGGAGCTCTGAGTGTCCTGACCCCAGCCCAGAGCTACCATGGAGCCAGCACAGCTCAGCCTGCCAGCCTGGCCACCAGCCTACAGCGACAGCACACACCAGCCTCAAGCCCTGACTCCTTGTGGATATTTACAGCCACCTCGGAAACACAGAAGGAAACAAAAATGTCTCCCCATCAGCTGTGCAGGTTTTATTAAGTATGTGTTTTGGTTTGAAGCCAAAGTGTGCTCTGCTGTTTTATCAGTGTTTATTCTTGTCTTTCATAGCCTTTATCAGTTATCCCCATCAGACCTGTGAGCACTTCGAAGGCTGAGTCACACAAATAAGGCTTTTATCTGCAGTCAAATCTATAATCAGGCAACAACCCCCCTTCACTTCGCTTCTATTTAGAGTCCCAGCTCAGACTCTTGCAGAAAAAGGGACTTCACAAAGTAATTATCCTCTCCCCTCCATCCCCCAGATGTTGATGCATGATACAGGTACCTGTGGGTACTTGAAAAGAGCACTCAGAGATGCCATCTCTTTAATGGAAGACTTCTAGGAAAGTGAACTTTAACTTTTAAACTTCCCTATGAAAAACAGATCCATGTTAAGTTTGATACCATTTGCCTCAGGATGATCTCAGCTCTTAAAATATGATGGTTTTAGTTGGATTAAGAGCCTATATTGTTGCTGAAGAGAAAGAAGGGTGCCTCTTTAATTGCAGTCCAAATCTACCTAACAATTGCCACATGTTGAGCAAGATTTAAGAGTTATTAAATATGAAAGCCACTATTGCTCCTCCACTACGAGCAGCCTTTGTTTTTTAAACCTGGAAAGCACTAAGTAAAAAGGGGAGGAAAACGTAAAAAACAAACCGAAAAATAACCCTGCTGAAAACCTGGAATCTGAAGGGGTTTGTTTGCTTTCTGTGGAGGTTGGTGTTAGTGCAATGCATTTCTCTCTGCTGCAGCAATTATTTACAAGCAAAGGGTTGATAATTTGATCAGAGCTGTGCTAAGCGAAGTCTCCTCTGACGCTGGTGCTGCGTGTAGAGCTGGGGCTGGTCATCTGCTGTGCTTGCTCCAGCTCCAGGCAGAAGGGCTCTTGTGCAGCTCTGCAGCCTGGCACAGGCCAGCAGAGACACCCAGGAACCCCCTCCATGAAACCTTCCTTAAACATCTCCTGCTCTTTGGAGTCTCAGTGGAAAGAGTATCCTGGGGAAGGAAGTTAGTACTGCTGTAGATGTTTGGCTTTTATTTGTAACTGGGTGGCTGAGCAGATCTGAAACTCCTGAAGCCCAGCACGGTGCTGGCTGGCATCTACTCTGTGCAGGAAGCTGAGGACTGCCTGAACCCACTTGTCCTCCTTAGGACCACGAGTCCCTGATGCCCTGATGCCTGGAGCATGGCAGCAGCTGGGCACAAGGTGCTGTTTGCCCTAGGACAGTGTTTGCCATATTGCTGTCATACTCACTCTGCTCCCTGTATGTCCTGGCTGCCCTTTTGTCTCCCCTGAGCAAACCCTCTGGCTGGCTCAGCAGCAAAGACCTGGCAGGCAGGTTAGGTTAGCCCACTGTTGATGCCATCACTTTGGGCAGTTTGGCTTTGCAAAGCTGAGCCCAGCCCTAAATGCTGGTACCAGCCCCAGGGTAGGCAGAAGCCAGCAGGCAGGGCAGACCCTGTACCCCTCAGCTGCTGGGAGGAGCTCTAAAGGGCAGGGTGCTCAGGTTCCTCACTGCCTAAGAGCTTCTGCAGGAACGTGTCTGTTTCAGGGAGCTCTCTGCTCACTTTGCATCTGTCCATGCTGCAAGTTCCTCTTTGCTCTTTAGGACAGTGATCCTCAGGATAGCTGGGCTGGCTGGATGCCAGGGCCCTGACACTGGTCTGGAAGGATCTGCAAAGTGGAACACTCTCTTCTTCCCCTGGGCACAGAACAGCCCAGGTCCTTCAACTGACTTCTACCCATTGCTCAGCAAGGTGAATTTTCCACTGAATCTCCCATAATCTTTTATCTATCCATGTTATGGATAACTCCCCCCAACATGGGACAGATGCTCTGCTGGGCTGTGGTGCCTCTCTGGAAATAACCTGCATGACTTGAGCTATCAAATTCAGTCCAAAGGAACAAGCCAGCGTGTCTACTCAGCTAACTGAGACCACAGGATACAGCTGTGTTGGAGGATAGAGCAGCCCTAAAACAGGTCAAGGCAATAAAGGGGTGTTTTTACAAATCATCTGTTATAACTTGTAGAAGGTTAATGTTGGGTCAGACAGAGAGTTGCAGCTACTGTCTCTTAAAAAAAGAGAAAAAGAAGAAGCTAAACCATGATTTTCAGAGGTCAGTGATTAAATTTCTTTTTGGATGTTATCCCTCTACTCCCTTTCCACTGTGCTTGATAGTATTTCAGAGAGATCTTCAGCCTCCAGCAGCAGGATTTTAAAGTTATGGTAATATAGCTTTCATACAATCTATTATTCATTTTTCTCTGTCTCCATTTAGCAGTCCTGGCAGCTAAGTAGGATGGTAGAGTTTAGGGCAGGGACCACTGCATATCTTTGCAGTCTGGCAGGAGAACTCTACTAAGTCTCTCAGGTTACAGGGAAAGCAATTTTCATTTTTCCTCCTGCTCAGTAAAATAAACCCCAGCTCCTAATTTTCAACCAAGGAATCACAATGGTTGGATTTTTCGTGTCTGTTCTCAGACACACCCCTATAAATCTGGAGATGTTTACAGAGCTGGGAGCCCAGTTCCCTCTTTGGCAAGGTGTGAGGAAGGGGAAAGCAGTTGCCTTTATACCACGTCTTCAAGTTTCTTTTTCTACAGGGTTCACAGAAGTAATTTGTTCCTCCTGAGCCCTTGGGCTGGCTCAGCATTGCCCCCTGAGATACCTGCTGGGGAACACTCCCACAGTGCATTACCCAGCCTGTTTCCCAACTGTCCTTGAAAACATTTTCCACAGCCTAAAATGCCCCCAACAAATTACAATTTGTCCTGACAAGGCAAAATTAAACCCCCTCACTCTTACAGTAGGTGGAAATGTTGTTTAGAGTTTGGCATTGTAGTCAGGATCCCAGGTTTTGCCTTTGTCCATTCTGCCGTGTGTCCTTGGATTGTACTTTGCCAGACATGATCACGATGTTATTGAAATTTCTTAGACCAACAGACCAACTTTCAGAACAAAGCCAAACCTTTGTTCTTTTATCCATCCCCATGGTAGAGCTAGAAAGCTGGGAGAGATATTTCGTGACTAATCATCATGGGAAAGGGAATAATTGAGGCATTTTGGGAATAAACCAGCTTTCCCGAACTTTCACTCTTTGGCTCCACCCTTTCCCCCAACAGTAAAACAGATCTTCAGTTATTGTGCTAACAATTGAATTGACGTGAAATTGGCATTGTTTCTTCTTCTTTCTCTTCCTCTTAATTTTATTTTTTAACTTTTAAACTTTCCTTTATTATAAAATTCCAACTTCCAACTGACCCTTGAATAATTGGTTTTGTTGCAAGGGTTATTTGAGGTCTAAATGAGCCCAATGACATCTGTTTAATTTTAAATGCTTGGAAAATATTCTAAAATTAATGAAATCCAAATGTACAACAAACTAATAGAACAATTTTATTTATTAAAAAGATGGTTAAAAATAATTCTAAACATTTCAAGAAAACAAAAAAGGTGAATGGGATTTATCATTGTTTAAATTGTACTTATTATATTACATTTCAGTGAAATGCCCTCTTGACCTTCCACAGTTTGCTTGATTTCCTCATCAGTCTCCTTCCAGCTAATTTGCTTTGACATAAACAAAAAGGACTCAAGAATCAAATGCAGTCATCCACTATTTGGGGTCTCAGTGCTGATTATAGCCAGATACAAATAAGAATGGATGAAACTTGCTAAAAGCAGGACCATGTTATTAATTCTTCATGAATATTTGGATGGTCATGGGAAATGTATGAAGCGACACAAATCTCAAATGTGTCACAAAAGGCAGCTTGAGTGCTCATTCCTTTCCAAAATGTGGTTTGAAATGTCGTTGAAAAGCGTGATTTGCCGTTTTCCTCTTTTAGCAGGTTTTAGTCCACCTCTTTGGGCTGCAGAAATGTTTGGTGGCTTAAGTGAGCAATCACAAATCACAGGTGAGGAAAGGTGATTCATCTTTTTCATGCACTTGATTTGCTACATGTATTCTTTTGAGAGGAACACTTAGCCAGAGGAATTACATAGACATCACGGATCGTCCAGGAGAGAATTTCTGCAAATGTTTTAATATCCTTAGCAGAACTGGTGCTGGGATTCTATTTAAATATCACCTGTTGTGTGGTGTAAAGCCCTTCAAAATAAATACAAATTACAGTTTGTGGGAATATGTATAGACACATATAATCCATGTATTTTTATAGGAAATAAAATGGGGTTTTACAGTGCTTTTGTGCACCGTGGCACTGTAAGGCATGTGGTAAGTAACAAATTGGGCAGCACAAATAACTCTGCAGGTAAACATGACGTTGTCAATGATATAGGTGATAATTCCCACACATCTCCACCTTTAAAAAGGAAAGAACAATCAATACTGTGGAGAGAGTGCCCCTTAGCCTTACGACACATCTCAGGAATATATAAAATAGACTGCTTAGGAAAAGCTTTTCTACATAGACACAGAATGTACCCAGAGTAGAGTGTGTGTTTCTGTTTCATTTACAGCCTCACCAGAAATAACAGTGAACACGACCCAGGTGTGGCACATGGGCAGTACAGTGCTGAGTACCTGAATGCAGGGAATTTTTAAAGTTGCCTTCTCTTTCTAGGACACCAGCTGGACTTCTAGGTCACTTCTGAAGCTGAACATCAACTCTCCTTTTGGAATACAGAAATGTGAAAAGCTAAAACTAGGTTTGGGATTCTGGAAGCCTCTTAAAAATTATGGAGCAGAGAACGGCTCAGAGAAGGGATCAGTTTAGGTAGCCCCTTTTATTTCCACCCAGCTTTTATGAGCAAAGAAAACCAGAATTATTAATAAATCTGAAGAGCCATTTGTGCTGATAACAAACCTTGCGTGGAGGTATTTTAGTTCATGCATGGATCTTGCTGTTCTTCTGGTCTATGGACTAGATTTACATCCTTCCTGTTTGGAAAAAGCCAATGAGGAATCAATATTATACATGTCTTCTGACATATCTCCAGTTATCATATTTGAGGTCTTTCATTTTGGAGAACTTTTTCTGGTTGGTCTTTACAGTGTCTTTTTGCACTGACTTCTCTTGACTCCTCTGCCACACAAAGGCATTAATGTGAGAGGTCTGCTTTTGACTCTGGCAATTTCCCACTGTTGTTGAAGGCTGGCTTTTTTGAGGTAAAGGTTACCCTCAAATGGTGCGGAGTTCCTGTCATTCAAAAGTCAAAAGCAGTCTAACCTGTTTCCAAATTCTCTGAATTATGCTGTCAGTTAGTTTGGTACTTTCTCAAGTAGCTGTAGATGTTTGAAAAGAAGACCCCACCTTGCATAGAAACTGCTGGGAATTTTTTGTGAAATTCCAAGATTTCTGAAGGGCTGGGCAGAATCCACTCTGGTGCCTGTGAAATCTCTCAAGTTCTTGGGAATCACTGATTTACTGCTAACAGTAAATGAGGCTAAAGCTGACAAATACATAAAAGATTGGTAGAATCAGAGCAATCAGCATAATTCTGGAAGCTGGATGTATTTGCTATACTTATATCTGATAACAACGTAAAACTGTTCAAGCATAGTTTATTGGACATTTCTCTGTAGTACAGGTGCTGAGCCCCAGATAACTGCGTTACGAGGCTCAGTGCTTAACCTTATCATTCAGTCATTTTTAGCTCAGTTGACAGAAGGATCACTGGTGTAGCTGTAATTGGAGTTTACAATGTTTGCAAGTATTAGGTGCCTTGTAGCTTAATGCTATAACTATAGGGACAATAAATTACATGGTCATTAGAGGGCTTTAGCTATTCATATAGTATTAAGCATAAGAAGGACAGTAACATTTCTCTAATAACACATAAAATGTATATTCCAATTAAAACCATAATAGGATAGACTTGGCATTACATTACAGCCTCTCATGAATTTCACTGCTTAGAAATTATTACCGTTAAAATCATGGTTTCAAAGACTTGTGCACAGGGATAATAAATTCTCCCAAGCAGGTTTAGAGAGAAGCATTGAGCCTTCATGGAGAAAGACTGTGCCTTAAAACTGGGAAAATTCAGCCACTGAGCAAAGATTTGAGGGGTTAGATTTCTTGCTTTCCTTTTTGTTCTCCACGTTTGGCTGGCTCCCCAAACCAAGTGCGGCTTAATTAAAAGCAATTGAGCAAACAAAAAGTAGTCTAAAATGATATTTAGAGGCTTTTATCTTCCTCTAGAAGGAGTTCTGCCCCTCTATTTTACTGTATGTTTTGCTGTGTTTCTGGGAGACTTATTTGAAGGGATGTTGAAACCCTCTCATTTTTAAATCCCAATCTGTTTTCTGTCCTTGACATGTGCAGACTTTCTTGTACCAAAAGGTAGCCCAAAAGAGGGTAGTGAGAGATGGACTTTGTCTAAAGAAGAGTTTAATGCAATACACTCTCCAGTGTTGAATACAGTTCCTAGCACTATATTCCCACACTGCTGATGTCCCCAAGGACAGCACACAGCTTCTCTGTGTCTGCATTCAGATATCAGAGCTTGGTATATTCATTTTCCTGAGGGTACATTTCATTTATATCTGAAGGTGTCGAGTCCTATGAAACTCAAGCCTCTGTCTCACTGCAAAGAAACAAGTATGGGCTTATATGACCTTCCAGAAGAAGGCTTCTGGTCAGAATGGCACCCCCTTTCTTTATCTGAGATTAGGCCTCCTTGTTTGTTCACCAGTCACTTCATCCTTGTAAAGCTGTGAATGATACGGAGCTGTTTGGAAGACAAACGGAATTGTGCTTCCTTGGTCAGTTCCTCACCCCTCTCTCCCTGCCCATCCTGCAATAACATCCTTAAGTCTCAGTCATTAAAATGGTTATAAACGGGCCTTGGGAGATTATGGCCTTGCATCACTGTTACACAAAGATTATTTGAAGTGTAGTTAACATGGACAAGGACTTATCTCCCAAAGCTGTTTCACAACAAGCAGAACTACTAAAGACCTCATTCCTGATTGTTGGGAGATTAGAAAGGAAAGTTAAATGGATCCATAGTGGGGGAAATTAAACACCTTTTAGAAAACAAGAATTTTTCTCAAAACAGATGCAAGAATGGTTAAGAGATAAACTGACTATTTTTCCTCAGGGATTTTCAGCACCAGACAGAAAATGACACAAATAAGTGAGGCTGAAGCTCCTTCCAAGAAGAAGAGGATCAGACCCTGTATTGGATTGGCAACTGCGCCTTTCCTTAGAGTTGCAGCAGATGACAAATCTAGATGAAAAGGACAAAGTTGTGTCAGCAGGAGAGTTCCTCTGCAGTTCCTTTCCTAGTGCTACAGTATTTTCCCATCCTGTTTCTCCAAGGTGAGTTCAGTTTCTCAAAATAAACCATTTGGTGGGTTTTTTGCACCTTTCCTCCCAACCACAATCTCCTGAGGGAACCTCCTACAGCAAAACCACCCCTGGGATTCCACCTCAAAGCCTGCACCATGCAGCATCCTGTTTGTAAGATCGTGTGCAAAGGGAGGAAGGGAGATTTGCTCTCTCTTAATCCCTTAGTTCAGGGGATTCATATCCCAGCAGCACCAGCTTTGAGAACCAGCTTGCTGACCTATCTCCTTCATTTGAGAATGGAGACACACAAGGCAACTGTGCCTCAAAACTTGGCAAGCACCAGCCTGTGCTGTAAAAAAAAATCCTTCTTGCATTGGTGAGAACTTGGATCACAGAATCATGAATACCCTGAATTGGGAGGGCCCCACACAGATCATTGAGTCCAGCTCCTGGCCCTGCACAGGACAACCCCAGAAATCCCATCATGTGTCTTAAGAGTGTTGTCCAAACACTCCTTGAGCTCTGGCAGGTTTGGGGCCCAACTGAAGAATCTTGGGGGAAGAATCCAACCTAGAGCTCCCCTGCCACCACTTCATGAGCAATGTAGACTGGGTAAGACCAATCACCTGTGAGTTACATCCCTCTGACACGTACTTCCACCACCAACCCCACCTTGTACTTTGGGAGCTGAAGTGCAATCTGCCTGCTCTTCTGTTCAAACCTTTCTGGTATGTAACGAAAATAAACAAAGAACAGTCTCCAGTGCACAGGCCAAAGATCTTATATTTGCTGTAGGCAACATACACAAGCATCTTCCAATGGAACCAGTGTGATGTCTTCTTGCATGTCCAAAAATTTTTCATTCTGTCATAACAGTGTAGTCCCTCCACTCTTCTTCAAAAGCCCTTCATCCCTCTTTGCTAATGGTTTACAATATAGAACAATTTAACTGTATATATTGGTGTAAATCATGTCACCTTCTCTGTGAATTATATAAAATAATTCATACTGAAGAACTCATGGAAGGGTTTTTAAGGCTGCAATTCATCTTCTCTTTTCCATTACCCTGGGCAAGAAAAAAAGCCAGATACAAATTTGGCTCTTTCCTCCAGAAAGGAAAAAATGTAGTTATTTAATACCTGAAAATAGTAGTTTCTCTATGTTCATAAATTGGACTGTACAAGTTCTGAGAAAGGTGTGTTAGTCCAAACTCCCTCCACTGACATCAGTGGAACTATGGACAGCAGACAGTATAATTTATATTGTTTCTGAAGTCCCAGCTTGTCAATAATACTAAAATAATTACAGATAGACACAGATTTTTTTTCCAATTTTTTAACCTCTTACCCACTAAATTTTTGTATCAAGTCTAATCTAGTGGTTCCTGTACACTTTAAAATCACTATTGGATGGTTTGATAGGAGCTGCTCCTTGTCCCATCCACCTCTGGGGTATAGAAGCTGGGGAGTATTAGTACTGGTGTGAAGTCCTGCCCTATGTCCACTCTCTGCTCACTGGATACACAGGGTTGGGATTGGTACCATGGATTGGCAACCATTTTCCTCAAGTGGCCACCCTGGCTATAACCAGGAATGACCCTGCAGATTTCCCAGGCTGGGGAGAAATAATTTTGTAATCTTTACATTCCTGCAGTTATTTGGAAAGCTTCCAGACCTCTTTTAAAGGAGTCATATTTTATTCAACTTGTATTTTCCCATCTCTGGTTGCCAGCACTAGCCCACAGGGTGGCTGATTTGCACGTAAGTTCTGATATTGAAATACAGGCACTTAAACAAGAATTGGGGATTTAAATTTGGTCCAGTTTAGGTATATGAAATAAGACTTTCATACATTTTTTTCTCAACTTCACCACCAAAAGTGAGATTCAGATATCCATTTAAGGGGCCACATCTGAGAAACTGGCACTATAACATATACAAGCTCATTAAGTATGCAATTATGGTCACCTAATTGTGGTATTGCACACAGGGGCAATTGCTTGGATTTCCTGTGGGGAAAAACGAGCGTGAGTTTGCTGTGGAACAGGAGAACATTCAAACTGTATGCAGCTGTACTCATATGCACAAAATGCATGGAAAATCCTTGATGTGGGGCATCTGTGTCAAACCAGAAAAGGAGAGCCCCAGAAATTCAGGTATTAGGTGTTAACATTATAATAGCATGACTTTTGAAATCCCTCCTTGTACTGTCACTTTAAATGTTTTATTGATTAAGGCCTAGATTACTTAACCTAAAGCCCTATATTTATATTTAGCCAAGGTAAGTTATGAGTCACAAGTAATCCTGTAGATCCAGGGGTTGCCATGGGTCACCAGAGAAATGAGTTGAGTTATAATATCCTAGCAAACTAGCTGTGTGTACGGAAGAATAAATTAAATAAACTCTCCTTTAGAAGGTCTCAGTGATTCCATACTCTGTTTCTGTTTAACCAGAAAATGTTGTGTTTGTTTTCCCTGCTCCCCCAGTCTAAAACTGAATATATTTGTGATGACAGATGCAAATACAGTCTCTGATGTTTGTAGCCAGCTAAGTTGTCTTTCCACTAAGAGTGTCAGCACTTCATTCCTGAGCCTTCTGCTGAGAATTGCTCTTTAGAAACACATGTGAATAAATTTGGCTCAGGTGGCTTCATTGTGCTGAATTGCAGGCTGAAGTGGCATTACCCAGGTGTGTTTGCATCTGTCAGATTGGGTCTGTTGTTTACTACTACAGCCAAACTAAGCTGACCTTCATAATCTTCAGAACCTGCAAAAGATGTGAAATACAAGTATGGGTCCAAGCATTCCCCTCTGTGTGCAACCCAGTTCTAGACACTATGTAGTAAGTTATTTCAGTTCTCAGGCAGGCCAAGCCTGCAGACCCTAATGAGAATAGGAAATATTTTCCTTCTTGCTTTTCATAGTTTTGGACTGTGTTAAACAAAGTGATGAGTACCCACATCTCCCCTTCAAGTCCTGCAGGCCTGGCTTTGCATCAGAATGTGCCTCACAGGCACGGCTGCTGGGACCCCAGTGAGGGTGATGCCTTGGATTTTAACTTTCATATTTTTCAAATCCTGTAGTACTTACTGCGTAACTTTGAAGTGTTCTGGAACCTGTGAGCTGCTGTTCTCTCACGTTAAGAGAGACATAACAAAGCCTCTCCGAGCCTGCTCGCCAAGGGCACCCAGACTGTCCTGGGCCCAAAATGTGTAAACCAACATCTAGAGAAGGGGGGGTAAGCTGGGGGAAATTACATCAGTAGCTAAAGTTTTAATTGGGGAATTTATGCTGATATGCAAATGGACCAAAACCTGTAACAATGTGAAGAACTCGTGACTCGTTTTCCATCTTGGGGGTCCATCTCGGGGTCCAGTCAGCTCTCTGGCTCCCCAGGGTGTGCCTTTGAAGGCCTACAATAAATATCCACCTTTATTCCCTTACTCCTGTCTGGTCTCTGTTTCTAGGTAGCTGCTTCAGGCATCAAGGGTGCTGTGTGAGGTGACTGCACAGCCACCCCTGTGCACACAGCTGGACCCTGCACACACACTGGCAGAGGACTGACATCTCTGCATACTCTGGGGGAGGACACAGAGTTACTCTGGAGCCTGCAGAAGCTGTGCTTGCAAATTCTCTCTCTGGACACACAGGAAATTTTGCCTAACACTGGCCTGCTGACAGACCTTGAGCTTTGGAGCAGACATAGCCCGAGTCATAGGTCTGAATTCACTTTGAACTGAAATTGGTATCATAAAGTAGCAGAGCCTTTTGCTTTGTTTGCTTTCTTTGGTGTGGTTTATTTTTAAAATATATGCATATTTCCAAGAAGCATCTTGAAAATTTATTTTTATCGTGGAAATGGAATGTTTCTTGGCTTTTTGTGAGTCTATTGGTGTACACTTATGTCCTAGATCAAATTAGTGTCAGCAGCTGCATACCAAAACCATGTAGAGATTGAAACAGATGTGACTTCCCATCCAAAGCAGGTAGACCTTGTCCATATGAAGCTGGATGAACAGAGGCTCACGGGACTGTCCACTGACTTTTTCTGACATAAACCTACTGAGGTTTACTGGGCTCGCTCAAAATATGAGATACCTCATAGCTATCACAAAACAGATGATGAGTCCCAGATGTTCAACACTCATGGATTACTAAGGAAAGCAAATAGAGGGAACAACTTTTAAGGACTTGAACAAAAAAGTCTGGTCTGATTTAGTTTCCTAACTCACCAAGTGGGTGAGTATCTTTTCATAGCCAAAGAAGTGTGGCAGCCCTGGGACTGTAAAGTCATTGCATTAAAAACTCTCCATGAGCTGGCACTATAGATCCCATGGAAATGTGGCAGCTGGCTGTGGATTACTTCAGCCTCTTTGTCTTCTTTTAACAAATGCTCCAACTTTATAGCAGGAAAAACAGATTCATGGAAGAATCTTCATCCCAGTAACTAGGAGAGACTGGGAAGAGTGATAATTTCAGGGCTTTGAAGTATATAATTGTCAAAACTCCCATTTTTTATTAATTTGCTCTGCCATCCACACCGATATGTGGTTGTGTAATTAACTGGGTTTAGTTGCACTTAATCTATAAGCATAACTCAGCAAAAGACTTGACCTCAAGAGATTTCCTGTTTTACAAGGGGTCTGTTTTTGAAACAAGAGAATAATAAACAAAGGAGTACTTTACTACCCTGGTTCAGCAAATGGATCCATATTGATACACTCCAGGACTGAGCAATAGAAGATCCATTTGCTTCTTCTTTTCATATACCACCAGTATTTTCTTGTTCATCCACAGGAATTTAGATATTTATGTTAACCAAAAGCAGAGTTAGTCTGCAGAAGTGCCCTCTGCTTTTGCATGATCTTTTTCCTTCATATTTGATGCTCAGTTATTGATCTACAACTCACAAAACCTTCTGCTTACCTACTTCAGTGATGACTCCATCCCAAAGCTGAATTCCTGTATCGCAACGTTCAGTTTTACAGGTTAATAGTTTGTCATTTGCTTGAACACACAGGAACTCATTGGCAATTCATCATTCTGCCTTAGTTCCTTTTGTTGAATAGGCAGGTCCTGGTAAAGCTGACCTTTGCACAGGTTTAATGTTTCCCCTTCACACCTTCAAGGCTAAGGAGTTTGACTGACATCAATAATTAATTTTTGAACAAATACAGCACACCTTTTCCTACAGTTCCCCTCCAAGGTATGAGTCTTTGTGCATTGCAAAGGCATGCCATGAATAGGGGAGTCCAAAGGACACTGGTGTGGATCAAAGTCTAAGATTCATCCTGTCTCAGTGCAGTTGTTAGTGCTGCATCTCACCTCTGCTGTGCTTTCATGTCCTTCTGGGTGCCATAGACCAGACAAAAAAGTAGGTTTGTGCACTGCAAAGCTCAGTGCATTCAGGACAGGCAGGACCAGCTGCACTGAACAACTCAAATATCTGCTTTGGGCACAATAATAACCAGAACAGGTCATTATGGGAGCAGAGTCATTGCAATCAATAGTGTATGTCAGACAAATTCAAAATGAAAAAGAGATCCTCAGATTCTGCCCAAGCAGAAAGTTCACAGGGGCAAAAGAGGCCATAATGTGAAAAAACCCAGCAGTGGTCTTGCCCCTTCCTTTGCTGTTCTGGCCTGAATGGGAGGTTTTGGTTTGCAGGGCCATGTGAGGACTGGAACATTGCAGCCAGTCATCTCTCTTCTCCTTCATTTCCAGGGGACGTAGGTGAGATGTAAGCCCACCAAATGAAAGAGAAACTGTCTTCTTTGACAGTCTGATGGGAATTAAACACTCCCATAAAGTGAAGGAGAAAAGGGGAGAGCAGTCATTAAAACAGAATATTTACCTCTCCTGTTATAGCTGACCATTGCTCATCTCTGATTTATTGATCTGAACTGGTCACCAGTATTGGCACAAAAAGCTTAACAAGCAGAAAATGTTACTGTGAGAGTAAATTATGCAAACTTGGAAAAAAACTTTTGCCAGGTCTGCCTTGTCAACTTTGCTGTGTACATCAGTATGTGCTGGCAACCAAGAAGAAGAACAGTTAAAAAACAGTTAAGTCATTAATGTGCACAGGTAATATGTATCATATTTTGATATCATATTTGCTTGCTGGGTATTTGTTATTTTAATTTCTGTTCTTTTCAAGGACACTCAGACTAAACAGCCAGGGTACTTCTAGCCATTATTATTTTTATCATTCCTCGATTTCTTTAAATGAAGCATCTTTGAAATATCCCATTTAAAATTTGGGTAAACAACCATCCCGATGCCTTCAGCTTTCAGAGTCCTGAATTCTAAACCATGCTGGCCATGACTCGACCTTGCAAGAGACTGATTTGCGGAGAAGGGAGGAATCTGGACAACAGGTGCTCTGTCAGAATCCTTTGCCTTTGAGGGCAGCATAACTTACAGTGCAATTTGTATTGCAACATAAATCAGGGCGGCCTCAAGCTCCACGTAATTCCTCTGGTGCAGAGTCTGCAGTTTATGTGATACAATGGGGGCTGAGGGCGGGTGGTGCAACAGATGGTGGTGAAGAAATGAGGTGACAAGTGACATGGCTTCCATGGCACCAGCCTCCAAAGGGATGTGATGGACAAAGGCAGTTTTCTGATAGAGGCAGCTCCTCAACAGCAGATAGGCAAAGGGAAGATTTGGGGAAGGTATTTCAGTTATAGAAGGAGCTACACAGATGCTTTGGAAAAGCCCAGAGTTCTACCTCTACCTGCATCCTGAGAAAAAGGTAAAAATTGGAATCAAACTGGAGGAAAAGTGAGATGAGTGAGGCCTGTCCTTCTGCATGCCAGGTAGAGGAGGATTTCCTTTGCTGTCTACCATATGGCAATGTGGCCTGTCTGCCACATATGGAAAGGGAACACTGGTGTGTTTAGATTCGCAGGAGTGTTTCCAAATGTGCAGCATGTAACATTACAGGTTCTTCTGGGAGATGCTCAATGAATCCTCTTGCAGGTGGCTATTTTTCAGTCTCCATGGGCAGGAAGTAAGGGAGGATTTGTAGGTGGAGAAAGCCTGGGCTAAACAGTCTCTGGGAGGAACTACAGCCAGGTCTGTATATTATGTTGCTATGAGATTCAATGTACATAAATCTGGATTGTAGCAGAGGGATCCATATGACTGTGCAGTGTTGGTGGCTGCTTAGCAGTGGCAGAGAGTCATCTGCTTCTAAATACTGCTTTGTATTTCCCTCTTGTCAATGAATCTGTGTGAGTTTGTAGATGCTTGGCTCCTGAGGAATTTCCATCACCTTCATTTCAAGGATGAACTGGAGCAGGTTCTCCCCTTATGTCTAACTCTGCAGGGCCCAGGTCTTGTTGCCCAGCAAAGCCAGCATGAAGTCAGACAATACTGGCCACTTACAATGCCGCAGATCCCAGTGTAAGGAATTGAACTATCTCCATTCTCTTGAGTATGACAATGCAGCTGTGCCACAAGCCCATGCAGATAAGGGGGCAGAAAATCCCCGTGAATCTTGCCGTCATGGTGTTTTGACCTCATTCTAGGGTAACTCCTGTATATGCTGTAATGTCCAGGCACCAAAAGAGCAGCAAAGATTGATATTTCATGGCCATTGTAGGACAAACTCAAACATATGGACACAGGATGGAGGTGGGACATGGTTCTCATCTAGTCATACTCTTAAGTAATGTTCTTGTCACAAAACTCTGAAAAAATGGAAGTCACCTGGCACTAGAACAGATGTCACTGTTCTTCAATGAAACCCCACTTCTAATCCTCTTTTTTTAATGTGTTTGAGACAGACTGTAACAAAAAAAAAAATAGGGAGAAGGAAGTCAGGGGAATCGTAGATCTTTACTGCACATACCAAAAAGAGGCAGCACAGTGGAAAGCACCACTGAGCTCTGAGAAGCTGGCAGGCTTGAAAGTTTGTAGGCAGGGTTGCAGGCAGCTTCCCCTTTTACTGGAACTTGGAAAATTCATTAGGCCTGAAAATTGCCAGATCTACTCCAAAGGGAAGAGAGAAGGGTCATGTAAAGTTTGGAGAAAATTCAAACTACTTTATTTTATTTAAATTTTTTTTTTTAAATTTGTATATTGTGAGAAATTGACCTGAGCTTCCAATTGTAAAATGTTGTCAAACATTTATGTTGGGTGGGGTGGATCCAGCCAGGAGATAAAGTGATGAAGTGTTGGGCCTGGGCAGTTTCCACTGGCAGAGATCTTCTGGAACCCAGGCTGGATTTTAAAGCTCCCAGCAGGAGAAGCTGGCCACCGGTGCTCATTCTGTTCTGCTGCTCCATCAGCACTAATCCATATGTGCAGCAGCCCCCCAGTTATTTATAGCTGACTTATATTCAAAAGTGGGTTATGATTGTGCACCAGAAAGATGCAGAAGGAAACCTGGAGAATGCCTAAGGAGGAGGGTCGTGCAGAGTGTGTATCCAAAGGGTGAGGGCAGGGGTAAGAGTACGGAGCAGGTTGATAATGAGTTCTGAAAGCTGGGATTTGTTGGCCGCTGATTAACAAAACAGAAAACCGAGGTAGAGTGCAATTAGGAGGATTATGGTGAGCTCATAACTCCTCCCCAGCTCCTGAGAGGGTGGTTTGTTCAACTGACCTTTTGTTGGGCTGGGCTGGAAAGATATAAATTAGCTCAATGCAAGAATATTTTCATTTAATAAAACTGCCCCCAAATTTGTTTGGAGTTCCCAGGCTTCTTGAGAGAAAAAGAAAGAGATCTATTATGTTCTACAAAAACAATGACATTTTACCCTCTGTATTTACTCTTCCAATAGAAAACCTGCAGTTGGCCAAGGTCCCTATCACAGCAGCTCTCCCACCCTGCATTCCACATGCCCTTACAAACACCCAAATCCACTCGGAAAAGCACTTGACTTCATCCACCAGTCAGGGCTTCACCTTCCCTGCAGTAAAACAAACTACCCCAAAGTCTTACTGACAGATAAACACTCTTACCCTGAAGAAATTAAAAATAGACAGAGAATGATACAAAACCATTCAAAGACATGCATGTGAAACCCAGGAGCTGCTGGAGCCACATTTTTGGCCATTCCCCAGGGCATTGGGAGCAGACAGGTAGGGCAAGACTGCTTGGTGCCCAGCAGCTGGTGAAGCCTGGGCATGTCTTCCCCATGCCTGCTGCTTCCAAGCTGACCATCATCGGTGGGCCCCGCCAAAAACACTGAAAGCTCAACAACATCCCATAAATGTTCATTTGGAAACGCCAGTGGCATCCCTTGTGCAATGCTGCCTGGATGAAACATGCTGAGCTGTCATCTCCAGCAATGGAATGGGGAGGGTCAAGGGAAAGCTGCACCAGGGCTGGGGGACATGGGGCAGTGTGAAGCAATCCCTCCTCTCTCTGCCTCAACTCCTTTGAGCCAAGGCACACATAGAGATTTTGGGGCAGACACTGTCCAGAAATTAGCCCATCACTTTTTTAATATCTGCAGTTTAAACCCTACGTGGTGCTCCAGAGACACAGGTGCTGGTACTGGCAGGTGTGTCCATCATGCCCCAGTGCATTTCACAGAGCCTGAGATAGGCAGCACAACCTGAGGGGAAAGTATATAAAACAAAGGGGCCATTTTATACCCAAACAGGAATCCTGGGCCATTCATAGAATGGTTTGGTTGGAAGGAACCCTAAAGATCTCCTTGTTATAACCCCCAGCCTTGGGCAGGGACACCTTCCACTAGACCAGGTGGCTCCAAGCCCCATCATCCTGAACACTTACAGGAATGAGGCATCTGCATCTTCTCTGGGCATCCTGTGCCAGGGCCTCACCACATTCACAGGGAAGAATTTCTTCCTAAAATCCAATCTAACCCAGCCCTCTGTCAGTTTGAAGCCATTCTCCCTTTGGGTGGCTGACAGGGCTGTGCTGTTTTCTGTGAAGGGCCGATTCAGACACAGGCACTGAGAAGGGCGTCAGCAGTCTCAGGGGCACTGAAGAAATGTGGGGAAAGGGAATCATTGAAAAGTCACTAAAATATCCTCTTTCCTTTGAAAACCTCCTCATGTGGTTTGCCTGAGTACCAAAAAACTTAATTCTTTGACTCATTTAAGTAATATTAAACTCTGCCTGTTTTTCTCCATGTTCAAAGGAAAAGAGCCTGTATCGGTGCGATTCATTTTTTAAAGCCTTTTAAAAGTTCTCTTTGGCAACACCTCTTTGAAGTCTAATCCAATCTGCAATATATGTCTTCCAAGTTAATCCCAATTTTTGCAGGACAACCAGTAATGTTACATAAAAACCTTCCAAAGAACAACAGGAGTGCAAAGCACAAAATAGTGAAATCTCCTGATAAGGGGGACTATTCTGCTATTTACAATAGCATAAATCCCCAGTTACTTCAGCAGTGTGTTGACCATGCAGGACTAGCCCTCCTGGAAACCAATTTACTTCTCAGTTTTGCTGGGTTTATTTTGTATTTGCCACTCAAAGTGAGATTTACGTTTAAAATGTTAATTTTTAATAAAACAGCAGTTTTATTTTAGAAGCTTCCAGGAACTGGTTCTGGTTTGTGTTCATTGCAGAGCTTTATAGCTTTCTCAGGATCTCTAGACCTTCCATATGCATTTTCTAACTACCTTCCTTCACAATCTATGCTGTATTATGTGTGATCCCTGAAGAGGGAAGTTAGGGACTCCTTCTGATACAAAAGAAAGCATTGGTTTAAAAAAAGGAGTGTAAAGACCCTTAAATGGAAAGGAATATCCATAACTGGAAATTAAATTCTGGGTTACTCTACCAATCCTTAAATATCACAAATAAAAATCTCTTTAGGGTTGGCAGACAAAGTCCTCTGGCTTCAAGTCAAAAAAGGAAAAATCAAACCTGGAAATAAGAGGTCAACTTTTAAACATAGCGTAAGTTATTAATAAAACAGGGACATGATAAGAGTCTCCATCACTTGAACTCTGTTTTACTGTCCATTAGGACTTTCCTCACAAGGCCCCTTTCTCCAGCTAACCCTCCAAAGCCCCAGTTCTCTGTCCCACAGCGTTAAATCTGACCACCTTCCTCATCTCCTCATCTCCAATCACCCTTTATGCTCAGCCTAACAGGACGACTAACATAATTACACACCACAGAGACGGTTTTCTAAGCCTCTTTTGGTTTTGACATTGGCTGTTTCTACAAGGGCTTTCGTGCCCCAAAGCTTCTCCACTATTTTCCAAGAATATTTGGTCTAATGAATTAGAAACTCTTCTCACAGGCTCTGCCTCTACACATCTTTTATTTGGAAAAATCCATAAAGAGGCTCTGTCACATGCTGTTGAGCTTGGTGCAGGAATAATTGACTGGAGTGTGAGAAGGGCAGCCCCCATTGTTTGTGCGATCTCCAGGACCTTCCAAAGGGGCTCTGTGTTAGTACTCATCTCCAGACTGAGTTGGGAAAGGCTTTATGTCAGGGTTTGCCCCCAAACCCCCCAAGCAGTGAACTATGTTCCTGCATCTTTGTCATCAGAAAAACACCTGGGCAAAAGCAGTGTCCAGCCTGAGCTGTTGTGGGTTTGGTTGTTGGGCTCTATGTTCCTGGATGGTGGATGCAGGGACATGTTACACTTCCCAGCCAGCTTTTCTGAGCCACAACTGCTTTCCAGGACTTTCATTATGTGGCACAGGTGTTCTGCATTATAACTCATTTTTCACTCCCAGGCCTGTAAGGGGATAGGGCAGTCCTACTTATTATTGTGGGGGGTTTTTTTGGGTTGTTTTTTTTTTTTTTGCAAATGATCTGCATTGGTGTTTGCAGTTTGCTGATGGCTCATTTGTACCGTGAATGGTATTGATATGTCTGGTAATGTGACCCAGCAGATTTACTGCACAACTGGCAACATTAGAGAACCCTGAGACACCAGCCAAAACCTAGAATAGATTAGGTAAATTGCTATTGCAGATACTATATACATCTACAGTGTCCTTCTCGGGGTTCTTTTGGATGCTGTTAAATGTGTTTGGCTATGGAACATAAATCTGTTTCCATCTGCATTTATTTACCTTGCAGAGTGTACATGATGTTGGTGTGTCATCTGTGCATGCACATGTGCCCGTGTGTTCCTATATATGAGTTTAAACACATGTATATTATGTATCTACCACATATTTTTGAGTTCAAAAACCTCTCACATGTCATTCCATCTGTTCCCTTTTACAGATGTAAAAGACAAGTTTAGTGCTAAGTTATTTTTCCCTTATTCTCTTTCCTGAGAGATGTGCTATTGGTCTGCAAGAGGAAACATAATATAAATGTTTACACAACAAGACAAGAAAGTAGCATAGACTTTGCAAATAGAAAATAGTGATGTGTGGAGCTGATAAAACCTTAGGCCAGATTTTTCTGCAAAATATATGATGAAAACAGAATTTCCATTAAGAGCAATTTGTTGGCAGGAACTAATACATAAAATTTGCACTTTTCAGGAGATATATTTTGGTGCCCAGGTCTTCCTTTTTCCAGTGAAAAGATGAAGTTTTTAGCAGAAGAAAAGCACTGTCCATGGATTTCTTTCAGTTGAAATAATAATTTTCCACAGAAAAAACCCCCAGTTTTTATATCATTTTAAAAAAATGAGGTCTAGCTGTGTGGTTTTCTGGCTTCAGACAGAAATTTCAGAACTGGCTTAAATTAATATCTGTCTAGATGAACAAACCTAAGTTAGATTTAGGTCATATGTTAAACACTCGTGTCCCAAATCTTTGCCTTGTTGCCTGTATGAGTTCATAATGTTTCACCAGCATAATCTGGCCCCTTTGTCAGACTGATAAACAGCTCATTAGACCATGCTGAGTGAGTGAGACCATCTCCAGAGTGAGTTGACCCCTTTTCCTGGTCAAAAACCTGCTCACCTCACTTGTGATAAGCAGCGGACTCAATAATTGGTTATGGAGAGACGAAATTTGTGCAGCCATAGTGGGGAAGGACACAGCCCGACTCCAAAGGTTGCACAATAAGATGGCACAGTTATATGATTTTTAGCTGAGAAAACCCATATTTGCATCCTGGAATTGATTTTTCCAAGTTCATCTCAAGCAGACTCATGCAAACCCAGCAGCCAGGGACTGCTACAGATCTGAAGAGACTAAATTCATTTAAGTGGGACAAATTGAAGTTAAAAGAAAAGGATTAAAATGTCCATATACCCTGTGGTAAATACCTGTGCCATTGTCACTCCCTCCTCAAAACTTTACCTCTCATGGAAGTTTTCCCAAAATCAAAACACCTACGGTTATGGGTTTCTTTTTTCCTGGCTGCAGAAGACCTGGCCTTGAGCAAAAAGCAGTGGAAAAATCTTGGCAAAAATAATTTCTCTGTCTTTACCAGAGTTATATTTCCAACAACACAGCCCCTGAATAAAAGGGAGAGCAACTTATTCCTCTAATTTTAAACTGAAAAATGAGATTCTACTTCACATTTCTATGTCTCCTCTGCCTAGAAAAAAGTTAGAAAGGCCAGCAGTTTTGCAGACCTACAAAATCCACCCCGAACTGTTCTGAAAATAAACAGCATCAAAACTAGATAGTTTTGCTGAAACAAAACCCTGCAGTAATAAAACAAATGACTAACACTTTCTATTGGTCTACATAGCATAGAACACGAAACATACGTGTAAGCAAGTCAAGATGGATGAGTCATCTTGACTTAATAAAAGTTACAAATACTTGCTAAATATTTGAGAAGTCACATGCCAAGAGCCTTCATCACTTGTTTTGTTAGACTCCTGCTTCGCCAAGGCAAAACAGTCAGAAATCATAAAAAATAATCCACACAATCTGTCTGAAAACACAGTTTTCTCGCATTATTTTTCTTGTTTTACAGCAGCGAGTCCCTCATTCTGCCATCAAAATTTTGCAATAGAGAACATGACTTCCTCTTCATAAGGTAAGCAAATGTTTTGCATTTATCAAGTTCCCAGAGTCTAAATGGAGAGAGAGTCAGCAGACCTCACATGTTTATGTTTCTTTACTGGAAATGAGCCACGGGAAGTTGCAGTTAAAAGGCTGCTGTGTCTTGGGGTTCAAGGGACACAATAGGCTTCAATGACTTTAACATTACTGAACATCTGAAGCTCTGTTTGCCTTAAATATGAATTATAAGTGCTCACAACCTCTGCAAACAGGGCTGGAAACCAGAAAACTACATTCATTCATGAAGCCCACTGCTGGTTCAGGTTGGTTCACAATCTTGTTTTCCTATTAAAAATATAATAATTGCCCTCACCTCTGCACCACCAATGTAAACCACATCTAACCTAGATGTTCAGCATCTGGGTTTCTCTGGATACATTTTCCCTCTTCTCTTGAAAATTTTGCTGGAGTTCAACTTGGTGATTTTTTTTTTTAAATTTAGGAGGGGATATCCAGATGTTTAGTAATCCATCTGGGTTATTGTGCCAGTTAGGCTGCTGACCACCCTGCAATTTCAGCTCTGTCCATTGTCTGTGAGTAGATCAAAGCAATCCCGAATGTACTTTGGTGATGATCAGACCTTCAGCTCAGGAGCTGCAGGCACAGCCTGCACCAGTGATAAACATGATGTGTTCAAGACACGGTGGGCTTACTGTGCCAACACATGCACACAAGGACTGAAGCTTCCCAGAAATGGCAGGCTCGTTAAACATGCCAAAAGGTGAAAACCTCAATTGGTTTCTGGAAAGAAATATTGCAAGGTAACCCAGCAGTGCATGGAAAGTCCACACAGGTGACAAGAAAAACTTGTCACTTCAAACAAAAGCAGGGGATACAGCTGGACAGGTGGAAGAACAGAAGGTCCCGTGCCAATTTCCCTCTGAGTTACCTGTGCAGGTTGAACCTGTTACTCACTAAGCAAAAATGTAATAATCAACAGTGAAAGCGGCTGCTCTTCCCCTGCAACTGTGCTCCATAAATCAGAGCTCAGGTGTGGCCCTTTGGCAACAGAGATAAATAAGTGATTGAATGTCAGTGGAACAAAACAAGTGATGGAAGGGGCTAAACGTTATACACTGAGTTGCTGGGCAATTAAATTAGCTTAATTGACCATAGATAGATAAAATTTCTCTCATTATGTGCCCATTGTGTTTCATTTGCCATCGAAGGGCTTAGTGCAGCTTTAGCTCTCTGCTGTGCATATGTTCAGTGCTTGGGAGGAGTTGGTGCTCTGCTGAGCCAGAGTTCTGCAGTTATAAACAGGAAGAAATATCATTTGGCTTTTAATGTAAAATTTGTGTCCCACAGCCTTCCTCCCCTCAGAATTCATCATTTGTCTTTGACAGAGAAGGAACCGCAGCATTACTGGGAAAAGGAGAGAAGTTGCTCCTTTTTGGAGATGGCCTCTCTCCAGCTTTGCTCCAGCTCAGCCTTTGTGCCCTGGGACAGCAGGATACTGAACTCCGGTTGTAACTACAGAAGTTGAATTTCCAACTGACTGATCAGAAATGTACCCAGCAGTAACCCAAGAATCACTTTAACCCCACAGACTGCAGTTTGTCCCACATGGCACTCCTCTCCTCACTGTCATCTGCAAGCAAAGATGGCACACAGGCCATATACAACCTTGTGTAAAACAAAAACTTAAGAACCTAAACGATTTCGGAGAAGCTTGTCTGAGCAGTATACAGGGAGCCCTGGTGAGAAATAATACAGCCAAACCCTTATTCATAGAGGGCAAATAATTTTTCCCATTCAATCTACTTATTGCTGGAGCCTTGGTGTGCCCAACATCTTCTGCCCCTTTGCTTTGGGTCCTAAAAGAGGCCATTAATTCTGAATTAAAATGGATTTCCCATGTCCTGCTCTTCATGGTTCACACAAAGGGAAAATGCTCAAAGTTAAGCAACCTGTAACTATAAGAAAATGCATTGACCAAGTGACATTTTTTTCAAGGTTAAATACAGAGTGACATTTTCCTGTGGGGCCATAGGGTCACCATGACTGTTCTGATCTGCTATGTCTCTTTGAAGGCTATTTTCAAACACATTTTTTTAAGCAGACAATGACTGTGATAAACACAGTCCTTCATTATTTACATTTTGGTGTGTATTAGGCTCTGAAGGAAGAACTATAAATTCGTGGGCTTCTTTAATTTTTCCAGTCAAAACAAGAATAGTAGGGATGCAAAGAGGACAGCCCTTTCCAGACAACCTTTGTCCATTGCATACCTCTGGTCCCTGGACCTTGAACCTTTCAGCACATGTGGGGTCTTTAGTGTACCAATCAGGTTTTTATTGAGGGGCTACTGACTGCCTCCCTTGGGGTAGGTGGCCAATGATACAGAGGTCTCTGCTAGTCACAGCTATACAAAAAACCAAATTATACTGGAGGAAATTGTGTGTGGTATATTTGTGGTTAATGCACAGTTTTAAATGTAATTTTTGGTTAAATTGTGAGTAGGTATTATTGCTGCCTTAACTTGTGTTTGGTTCTTAAGTGAATTTCCTTTTTTCCTGAACCCACTGCTGGTACCTTCCCAAGTCCTTGCCTCAGGCCCTTTAAAAATCCATGTTTCGTATCAGTGGCTAGATGTTGTATTATCTCTTTTTAGTTGTAAAATTTCATAGGTGAGAATCAAAAAGAATTGGAAACCTGACAGTTGAGCTCTATTGCCTCTGCCAGTAGAAGTGGTGCTTTAGACAATTCTGTGTTAAACTGAAAACAACACAAAGCTCTTTTACTACCTATTAACACATCTTGTGGAGGATGGGAAATGAGCATCATTAAAACACCACTGTACTGGTAATATCTGTGGTGGCAACATTGGTTAATTTTCCACAAAGTTTACTTCTTATTACAGTTATTATGATTATTATTATTCACATCAGTGCACATTCCTAAAAAGTCTAGAAGATGGACAGATTTCATGAATTGTACAAAAACCTCATATGAACATGAATAGGGATTTTAGCAATAAGCACAGAACAAAAGGAACAATTCTGTAGAAGATCTAGCAGGCACCTGGGATCATCTGGAACATGCACAGGACACTTTTGGACCTTCAGGACACGCTGCTGCTTTGTCTCTGTCTTCAGGAAAATTTGTATCTCCCAAGAATATGGTACTACTTATGTGAAGAAGGGAAAAAATCTGCAATGTTTTGGCCTCTTGGAGAAAAAGGAAAATACGTTCTGACTTCAGTCCCTGTTTTTCAACAGTTAGGGACACCAATTCCACAAACCCTTTCAGTTATTTTTAAAAAGCTTATGTGGAGAATATGCAGACAGTTATTAAGTCATTTGTCTGTTGCAACAGAAGATTAGGAAGGGTTTGATCTTCACTCAGGGAAGGACATTGTCTTTACTCATAAAACCTTTCCTTTGAACAGGCAGGGGTTCCTAAAGCAGGCCTGGATTGCACCCCCACTCCTGCCCTATAAACCCCGAGAGAGCTTTTCCCCGGGGACGTTCCCGTACATCACCCACTCGGGAGGGCAGTGGCTGCTCCCCTCCTTCGTGCCCCGGCTCCGTCACTGTGAATTCCCTCGTAGACTGAGCCGTGGTTCACGAACTCCAGGGACCCCCTGGGATCCAAGAGATCTGGTTGTTTCCTGGACAGACTTTTTCCTCCAGATCCTCCCTACAGCTTCAGCGCTGCTGCTGCTGCCCAGCCTCGCCCTTCGGAGCCTGATGCAGAGGCTGCTCCCTGGACCACCTGGGGGTTTCTCTTCCCACTCCAAGATGGAAAGACAATACAGGCTCACGTGTGGTATGGTGAAAAACAGACACTTCTCTGGGGAATTCCCTCTGGGAATTTTTCAGGAATATGAAAAAGCTAAAGAATATAACACCACAGCAAAACAAACCCCACACAGCGATTTATAAACTGATTTTGGAATTCTTTTGTATTTGTTGGCTTCTTTCAAGGAAATCACTCAATAATATACATCAATGACAATAACTTCACTCTATTATGGTTTTAACTACTGAAATTCAGTGGCCAAATCATGGAGGGTAAGATTTATACAATTAGTTATTTATTAGTGCTGAAATTTTAATGAATAAGACTCTCTTTCCATTACTGGAATATTTAAATGGAATGGTATTTTTACTTTTTGATAGTATCTGCCTTGGTGTCTCCTTCACTTCATAAACAGGGACACATCAAAGATTTTACACTACCGTAAAAAACTCTGAAATATAATTCAGTGCTCCTATACGCCTGTTTTCCTAGGATTTTCAGAATATGGAACTTATTTTCATTTCTGAGTATCTTAAAGGTCTTAGCACCCCTTCCTTTTTAGTAATCTTCTTTGTGTTTGCTGTGCACTATGGTCCTCCTAATAAAACAAAATATTCAGACTCCCATTTTACAAGCTTTTAAAAGAACACCAGACTCCAGTGACTTGGTAAACCTCCTTTTTTTACCCAAAGCTTAAAAAAAACGGAGTAGATAACTTGGGAATGTGTGGCATTCTTATTTGCCTTGAAAGCCTTTGATTTGACAGTATTTGCAACCACATTTTGTACGCAGTGGTTCAAGAGAAGCAGTAACTGGGTCTGCTTATCTGGGGCTCTGCAGCTCCTTGGTGGGAATGACTCTTTACATAAAATCCAAGCAAAATGTACCTTTGCTCCTATTCTTTAATTGCAAACAGAAAGCTAAGAATTCTGGAAGTTTTTAGGTAAATGTGGGGGGAATGGTATATTTTAAATTAAATTTTAATATCTTTATTTGGTGTCTTTGGGAGTAAGATTTTCATTGGGCCGGAAGGGGGAATGTTTTGTCACAGTAACATTATTACTCATAATATCAGAGTTTCAGGTTTTTTCTTCTAATTCATTTAAGTCTATTCTACTTACAGCTTTGCAAGTCTTTAAAATGACCCCAGAGAATTCTGAATCAAGTCCTAAAATGCTTCAAATTAACTGAAAATTCAGTTAATTCAGAAAAAAGAGACACTGCAGGCTAGCCAAAGATTCTACAAAATCTAGTGACTACATGACATTAAAAGTATATTTTCCATTTTCAAAAATCTGTTTTAGTAATTTCTAAAACCCTTCCTCTTTGAGTGTTTGATTTCTACAAATGAAAACAAGTAATTTCAAAATATGGGAGTTGCTGATTATTTCCACAGAGTTATTTCCTCCAGCCCTACATTTCTTAAGTCAGTAAAAATGAAAATACTACCATTAGCTAATTACATATATCTTATTTATTCTGCATGTAGAAACCCCCTACGACCAAATAAGCTTTATTTTTGTAGCATACAATGGGAAGAGGTTTTGAGCTAAGAAAATGTGTTTTCTCTGCATCAGCAGAAATAACAGACAGAGAAACAGCTGAAATATTAGTGGTGGATCATAAGCCCCTTCTCATGTTGTCTGTGCAGCTGAACTGTACGATAGCAGCTTGTTAGGCTGTAGGTTTTTATTGAAATGCCTATTGAGTAAAACATAATTCATGCTGCTGCTCGCCCTTAAAACAGGAAATAATATACCCATTTAACTTAATCACAATTTATATTACATGTGCATATTTCTAAACAAGTGCTGTAGATGGAGAGTTTGGTAGCAATAATATTTATGAATTACACTTTTAGTTAGCAAAGGAAAATGTGTGACCTCTTACATTTTGTTTGACATTTGAATTTGGTATCCCGTATATGTGACATGGGTGATGGATGCTTATTAACACAGTGTATAAACAGGAAATGCTTCTAAGCTGACCATTTATTAGTGCAGTATGTGTTCAATCTGAAATTTGAATTTTAGCTGCAGTATTCTTCTCTGATGACTGCTGAGCTGAAATATAGGTGAGTTTCTTTTTTTGTTTTGTTCTGTTTTTTTTTTTTTTTTTTCTCATTTGCTTTCCTCCACAGAACGGAAGATTTAACAGTGTAAATTTTGTATCCAAATCAATCTTCCCTATGGAACTTTTAACCGTATGAACACAAAGACCTTTTTTGAAGTGTAAAAAACAGAGACAGAGGAAACGCACCAAATTAAAGGATTTTGTAGAATTCATAGTGAATTTTCCTGGTTAAGCAAATAAATATATGTACCCACATTCCTCTCTGTGTCCTGACGTATGCACTGAGTCATTTCCCCCTTTACTTCATTAAGGTAGGAAGGCAGGGAAGCACCATTCCTTCCCCAGGAGTCTGACAGCTGATCCACTTCGCATCTGTCCTCCAGGACTGGAGGCGTCATAATTTTTCACTCACACTTAATTGCTCTTTCTAAAGAACACACCCTTAAATTCCTGACAAATATCTGAAAAGTTTTGTCAGTGAAAGTTTCAACACTTCATCTTATCAAAGCAGAAGTGAAAAACTCCACATATTTAGAAGGTTCCTCCTAGCAGAGAACAATAATATAGTTTTTTTCTAAAAAGAAGCAGTCCTCTCCACTTTCCCTGATGATTTACTGGAGGAAATGTATAGAATAATACAGAGACACCGTTTCCCTTTCTGTATTCCATTTAAAAAGAGCCCTCAGGAGAAGGAACATGTATCTACTTTTCCTAAGCACAGCAATGGATAAATTGCTGCTATTCCACAGCATTTGGATAAAACTTATATATTTAACAAAAGAATTATGATGACATGGTAAAGTGACCCAAAGGGAAGATTTTAGTTTAAATATCTCTGTCCAAAGAGTTCTCCTGTATTGTCCAGTGCAGGTCAAGGGAATTATTGTCTATGTAAAAAGTCAGTAGAGAACTTCCAGCTAGCTATTAAAAATAGCAGGTATGAGACCATCACCACTGTTACTGTTAACGTTAAATACCTTTACAGAATACACAGCTTTCCACAGTGCAGGACCCAATCACAGGAAGGTTAGCAACCTGGAAATTGAAACTGACAGATCTTTCATCTAACATTCAGCTTTTCAGTGGAAAAAAGTAACTTCTTTATAGATGAGAGTCAAAGGTTAAATTTAGTTTGTATCAAATTACAAAAATATGCTTTTGGTGAGGTTAGATTCTCATGCTCAGAGCAATTCAAACTGTAATGAAAGCAAACACTGAAAGAGATAATCCCATTAAAGATGAACTATTCACTTTAACCTCAAATATTTGGTAACTAAAATAAAACCATCCTAGTAGGAGGATGAAGTTCAGCTCTTAAGGGAAACGGGAACTCAATATTATACCTCAGACTGCACAAGAAAAAAAAAAAGAGCTCTCCTAAAATAAAATGTTATTTGGGGGGAACAAATTAATTCATGTTCTTCTCTTGAGGTCTACACAAAACAGTGGTGACCTTTCTGGCAGTGTGTGCTTGTGCACTGCGGGGCAAACGGTGCCCTTCTCCAGGCAGCAGCTTGTGCAGACACAGGAATCCCGGGCCGTGCTGCCGGCAGCGGGGAGTGAGGAGCGGGGCACGGATGTCTGCTGCGGGAAGGGGCTCAGAGCCCCGGGAGACATCCCCCTGCCCGGCTCCGGGCCTGCTGCCCGCTGTGGGACGGGGCTCAGAGCCCCGGGAGACATCCCCCTGCCCGGCTCCGGGCCTGCTGCCCGCTGCGGGACGGGGCTCAGAGCCCCGGGAGACATCCCCCTGCCCGGCTCCGGGCCTGCTGCCCCTCCGAGCACCACGGGGCTGGACGGCCTCCTGCCACGACAGTCCCTTCAGCCACTCAGCTGCTTTCTGAGAGGGAACTAATTCTGAGTGAAACCTCGAGTTTCAGCTCAGACTAAAATCTGAGCAACCCTGATTTCAGCCTCCCCAGTCTGTCCCCCGCGCCACCCCAGCCTAGCACAAGGAGGGAGCACAGTGGGACCCCTAACCTGGGCCTTGGCCCGGGTACTCAGTGTGGTTTGGTGGTCCTGGTGGTTTCAGATTATCCACTTCTCTGAACAAAAAGGGGAGCAAGAAATATTTGTAAAGCCCCATTGCTAAAGAATTGAGCTCTTTAATATAATGTGACAAAGCTTTTGACTTTCAAGAAATACCAAAAAACATCTTTAATCCCTGAACTTCTGATACCCTATGGAAAATTCACCCATAAATGCAGCCACAGCCAGAGTCTTTCTTCATTCCCCAGAGGCCTGGATGATGATTTAAAGAATTTGGGAAGAGTCTCATATTCTTTCCTTTTATAACTTAAAATAGACTGAAAAGATTTTTTTTTTTTTTAAGGTTAAGAAAAAAATATCATAGACTGATATTTCTTTTTTATGCCAAGTTTCAGCCTGGAGAAAATTTTATGGCTGAGTTCTAATCCACTGCAACCCCTGGTTTATAACAGAAATGCTGACACAATGATAACTGCAGCGTTACGAATGCTGGCGCTATGATATTTATTACTCCCTAGTGCCAGCTGGGGTTAATCCTTATTAAATGCATTCATTTTCTGGCCTGGTGGAGAACAGATCACTCAGTGATCAGGCAGAGTTTGGGTCCCTGGTAGCATTAATGGAAGATATCACAGAAGACACAGTAAGTGAGGAGTCTTTAAGGGGGCTACTGAAGGTGTTTTTGGGGATTAAGTGGCCTTCTCTGGGGGCTTGAGCTCAAATCCAGAGTGTCTGTGCTGAGAAGTGTCTTTGCTGCAGTGGAACATCACACGCTGACAACTTTGTTCTTTTTAGTATCAAGGAAGGGTATGAAAGGAAACCTGATGTCATGTATCTGAACAGTTGGCAGTGGAACAGATCCCACTGATTAAGAACTATCAAACTCCAGGTGGTATCCCAGGTGGAATATCCAGGTGTGAACCCAAACATCTTTGCCATTGAACTGTCCTGTTGAATAGTGTTGGAAGAGTAGAGGAATGACAAGATCCCTGTTCAATACACACCAACTTATTCTTTCGATGTCTACTAGAGAAAGTGAGAACTACAGCTTAATTTTATTCACAAGTTTTCCACATCCCACCCTCACACACATTTATATTTTAGCAACAAAGGAACTGAAAATCTCACAAAAATTTCTCCATAAAGCTATGTGGAACTATGGGTAAATTTTTCCCAGAGATTTACACACCAACATGGTGCTTGCTGTATTTATATGGCAAACTGGACAAACATGAAGGAAAGTTGCAGGTTTTGATTTAGAAAAGAGTAGGGTACAGTGGGCATTTTTGCATTTTCCTCTTGCTCTGGCTTCTGCAGAATGAGCCTCAGCTCACCTGCCAAGCTCTCAGCCTGCAGACCTAAAGCAAAGAGGGTTGCTTGCTATTAAAAAAATCGCAAGACTAAAGGAGTGAGCATGTGTGCAAAGTTCACCACGAGTTCAGTGAATGATCATATTTTCCTCACAATAATAAATACTTCTATAATTTATAAATGCCTCGAAAGGCTGAGATATGTGGGGGATGCAGAATGAAAGTGGCTTGACAGGAGAGAGACAAAGGAATGAGCCAGAGAGTGAACTGACTACTAAAATTCCTCATCTCTGATTTGTTTCTTTTAGAACTTGTCCCCAGAGAAAAGGCTGCACTTTCTAGAGAGGCTTAAAAAAATCAAAAGAAATCCTCTGGGCTTGTGAACAGCCAAGAAGAATTTAAAAAACCTTCAATTTAAACACAGAGCCAAAGAGTAATACTCAAGATTTTCTACTCTCTATTTGATAATAATTTTTTAAAATATGAGCAATGAGATGGGGAGAAAAGTCAGGCTTTTTATAAAAAGATTAAAATCAGAGATATGTTTTCTTCATTTCGAGGCAATGTTCTGCCTAGTTACATGGAAGCTTTCTAGTAAAATAGAACCAAAGTAATTTTCATCAGAACTGCTTAAAAGAAAAACAAAAAAATGTTCAAGAGAACAGAAAGCCATGTTTTCAGTATTAGGAAAAACATGAATGTTTTCATTAAAAAGTCATTTTGAAAGAAATGGGGCTAATGCACTTTCCCTTGATATTCAGAGAAGCTGGAAATCAAAATAAAAATAGCTTTATTTTTGTTTAAAATTTCCACAGGGCAAAATGCAGTGTCATGACCTTGTGTCTAACAGACGGAAAGTAGAAAAATGTTCATGTGAAGCAAACAGCCACTGGAACATTCAGGAAGGTGCCTGTAGGAGACAAAAATTGCTCATTTTCATTTACCCTCTGTCAGGTACAAAGGTTTTGTGTTGAACCATGGACTCCAGGGAAGCAGGACAGACCAAGCACAAGGCTGCAAGGTCTGAGTGTCCCCAAAGCCTAGGAATTTTTAATGGGAGCTGGGAGGGCGGAATGCATGGCAGAGCTGGTTAGAATCAACAGGATGGAGCTGTGGAAGCACAGGCAGGGCCAGCCAGACACTGCTGCTTCACCCCAGTGCTGTGCAGTGCTCCAGCCAAAGGAAAACAGTGCTTGGGCAAAGATGGGCACTATGCACTTGGCAAAACTTCTGGCACAGAGAAACTATTAACAGGAGAAAAGGACAATATTAAATCCAATCGAAACATTTGCAAGGATGCCAGAAGCTGTCACAGAATTACTGAGGTTAGAAAAGATCTCCAGGATCATCAAGTCCAACCTTTCACAGCCTTCTCTGCAGAATGGAGGGGGAAATTCAGAGGTTCCTTACTTGTAGAGCTGCTTAGCCTCCCTTGGCCACTAATTTGTTCTCTGCCATCATTTTGAAGAAGGATTGAGCTCTACAACTGGAAGAAATGTTTTCTCACCCCTTAGCCATTTGATACAGAGAGAGATTCTCACAGAAATAAAACACAGCCTCTTATTGACTGCTCCAGCAGCACAGACTGGTCCAACACAGCTTTGTACATCTTTGAAGTTCCCAGCTTAAGTGAGCTCGGTCTTTTTATAAGGTTGCATGTGAAATTGTCAGAAGAAACAAACCATTTGCAGATGGTGGAGTGATAAAGATGGTACAATATCTCACTTGTGTTTGCCCCCATTTCCTTTGAAAGAAAAGAAAATGAAAAGGGAGAAAGGGGAGTGGGGGGAAGTAAAAGCAGTGGAAGAACAGAGAAACTCCAACAAACAAAATTCTTTTGACAAATCAGTGTTGAAGGAGTTAGCGAGATTTCTGGCAAAACCACCAGAACTCCAAAGACAAGCCGACTGCTGCAATATTTATTACTTTGCTTTCATGAAACCTCTGACATCAAGGACTTTGGTAGTGACTGATTTTTGTCAGAATAATGCTGCAGGAACTGGAAGTGACAGATTATTTTCTTGGACATGAAGCCTGTGCGTAATGGCATGAGAAAGAGGACATAAAAATGTCTGCCCTGAAGCAGCTTAATGTGGCCCTGGAGAGCAGAGCTGTTATCACAGCTTACTGATGCAGTCACAGCAAGAGGGGCTGTTACAAAGAAATGGATCCTGAAGTCACACAGTTCAGCATGGGAAAGATTTCTTGAGTGGTGCTCCCTTACAACAGCCTTGTGGAAGCGGGGGCTGGCAGGAGGAAATCAAGCAGAGGGCTGTACCTCCAGAAATGAAATAGAGACTGGCTTTATTGTGTCACATCTGTCCCCTGCACTGCAGCACCAGAAGATCACATGCAGCACCAATAAATGTGCTGAGCTTGATGCACGTTGCTGGGGTTGTGGCTGGGTTCCAGACCAGCCATGGTAGCATAGAAACTTGTGTGTGGACAACTTTTCAAATGTAATTAATACAGAGCATCTAGGGTTATGTGAATATAGACAAGTTGGGGAATAATTTAATATGTAGTCAAGGAGTCATGGAGGATATTTTCAAAGGAAACTATTGATTAAAATATTAACCTCCCTTGTTCCAAACAAATAGGGTTTTGAAATTGCTCCAAGTCCCATCCAACCTCGCCTTGAACATTTCCAGGGATGGGGCATCCACAGCGTCTCTGGGCAACTTGTGCCACTGTGTCACCACCTCACAGGGAAGAATATCTTCCTAATATCTAACCTAACCTGCCCTCTGTCAGTTTAAAGCCATTCCCCATTGTCACTAAGGGGAGACACCTGTTCTGATTTTCTTCCCATCAGAAGGTTCCAGTTGAAAATCAGAGATGGAGTCACAGTGCTCTACAACAGAACTGATATTTTAAAACCTAAGGGCCAGTGTAGCAGCAAGATACCGTAATCTTCTCTGGATATCTCAGTACATTCTCTCTGCTGTACAAACATCTTTATGCTTTGACTGAACCTCAGGCAGTGTAATCATGCTTGCTTTCAGCGGGAATGTTCTGAGGCGTATAGCTGCTGTTTATATATTTTGGTGCAAAAAGGCAAAATGTTTTCAGACCCCAAACTATTTATTTATTAAAATAAGATTTTGTTTTGACCTACCTAAATATCGATTGTACATTTGGAAGTGGGGTTTTATGCACGCATAAATCTGCCTGAATAAAAATCAGAGCAAAATGCTTTATATTTACTTATACAGGAAGTGTAGAAGATTACCTTACAGCATGATAAATACAAGTCTTACTGGCACAGGGAAGTACTGTCACAATCAGGCAGTGCATCACTCTGGAATGTGCTGCAAGTCCTTTTGTCTTTTTTGCTACACAGAAAAGGAAAAATAAGGAACTACTACTGAAACATCCATATGTGTGAGGCCATTAGTGGGCATTTATAATTCATACAATCTCACAGAATGTGACAGGATTTCCAAGTACTGAACTGGCAGACACTTAGAGATGCTGTAAATTAACCCACACACGAACTTGCCGACTCTGTCCTTTCTCTTGGTTGCCTCATTTCAGCTGAATTGACAAGACAGGATTTCTCTCTGGATCCTGGTACATTACATACACCTGTCAAGCAGAAGCTTCAAGCCAGCCCTGGGGAGCATCTTTAAAAGACAGTCCTGCAATACCAATGAATTCTCCATCCACTGGCAGTCCAGTTCCTTAATAGGATCATCGATTTAAGAACACACTGGCCAAACCACTGCCATTTTCATGCACATGCACAGGGCAGAGAAGGATAATACCTGGGGCTGGATCTGCACCTCCACTTGCACACCCACAAATGAGGGTAGGTCTCAGCAGCAGTCTAAGGGCAGTGCCTTGTGTCAGAAGGGAGGGCAAGGAAAAGGTTTTCCAGAGAAGCTGTGGATGCCTCACACCTGGAAAGGTTCAAGGCCAGGTTGGATGGGGCTTAGAGCAACCTGGAATAGTGGATGGTGCATCTGCCCTTGGTAGGAGGTTGAGATGAGATGGACTTGCTGCACAAAGCACTCTGTGACTGCATAGTAAGGTCCTCTCGCCAGGCAGTGTGTGCTGTGTTTGCAGGGGTACATCCTGCAGGATGCAGCATGGGATGCTTCTGCAGGAAATCTGGCTTTCAGTGAGATCCAGCTCCAAGTGCTAAGATTTGACAGGAACTCTCCTGAGTGTTGCTGATATCTCCTAGCCAACATTACAGTATCCTGGCCCCAGAGCTTGGCTAAGAGCCGGGCACACAGAGCACTGCTCCCCGGGGCTGCCATGAACTGCCTGCAGCTTATTCCAGCAACAGCTCCCCTGACTTATTTCTCCCAAAGATTCACACAAGAGGCTTGAGTGCTCAGCTGGGTCCAGGGGACCCTCTCCACTCCTCCAGAGCTGGGCATTCTCTGTTCTACACATGTACTTCTCTAAATCCTGGCTGCCTGTTCAGGAATGTAGATACCAGCTCGGCCCTGGGCTCATAAAGCAGATTAAGTGTTGCCTTGTATTTCAGAAAGAATGTCTTAACACCAGCAGGATTTTCATGGCTGCTTTTATGCAAAACCTCCTGTTTGCTTTGTAAAAGATGGGAGGATTCAGCTGAGTTTAAACTGGGCTAAAGTATGTCACTGACTTTTTTCTTTTTTATTGTATTTTTTTCAGTGTATGCTGGCTCCTAAATTTACGAACTATTTTTAAAGGACTCCTTACATAAGCATATTTAGATGGTTTAAATTTATTCATAATAAGTGGAAAGATTTACTAAAACAGGCCTGATGTGATGACTTGGGAGGGATTATTCACCACTGATGCCAATATATTCCAGACAGCCTGAAGAATTAAGCACTCTGGGTGTCGAAAGCAATCTGAGTATCACCTAAAACTTGTGCTAATGGAGCTCTGGTCTGCAAGGGGCAAGAGTGTCAGGAATCCAGTGCAAACCAAGGCACTGTGTGGTGGGCAGAGGCAGGTAAGAACAAACTTTGCATTTTTATGGGAGCTTTTCATATGATGATGTAGCCAAGCTCTGCAAAGAAATCTGTCTGATAAAGATGTGAGGCAAAGTGCAGCTCTGATAAATGATGGGCTACAACTGTATTCCTACCAAGTGCTGCTGTCATTCACTAAGAAAATTTATCAATTTTCTTCTAAAGTGCTTTGGATTCCAGGGTTAGGAATTTTCCTCTGACCCTCTTATCCTGCTTGTGGTTTCACTTTTCTTTAAGGAAACAGATTTAATCACTTATAAAGAGAATTTACTAACAGTTTTTTCATGACAATCTCCCAGACGGGAAAGGAATCCCAAGGAACTGCAGACACTTCCAAAGGATCGGTTCATGCAGGTAGCACTGGCATAAGTCAAAGAAGGGTCCTGGCAGGATGGCACTCCCTGTGAGGAATGCTTTCCAGGGAGATCATTTGGGCATTGATGTGTTGAGAAATAACCAGAAGGAATGATAGGAATGATTCCCCAGGATGAAGTATGGTCAAATATGAGTAGGATGCTTTTTTTGTAAAACATCCATTTGACGTACCTGCTTGGATAAGTCTGAGCACCCTGCAGAAGGCAGAGGTGTAGACTTATATCAGGCCCTGTCTCTGATCAATTTTCCTAAGTGAGTATTTTCCCAGATCACATTCCCCTGACAGCTGTAGAATAGCATGAAGGTTATTGCTCAGTAGTCTCGGCTTTCCTCCTTGTGGACACCTGTTATAATGCAATAGAGACTTAAACACCTATTTAAAGGCGAGCTTGATATATGGTTTTCTTTCTGTAACAGCTACAAGGATGTTATATCTTTGTTAATGGAAAGAGAAAAGGCTCATTTAATAGCAAATGGCAGAGTCTTGAAAATCCATTTTAAACCCAGTGTGGGTATTAATTTATTTCATTTATTCTGTTTCCTGTTACTCTCTTTGGTCAAGTACCATTTCCACTCCAGACCACGCATGACCCTCACTGCCACAATGACCCAAATCACACTGATCATTCATCTGTTTTGAGCTAAAGTCATCACCAAAAATTGCTGACATTTCACTGGCAGTGAAAAGGTGCGTAGGTTCAGTGCCTTTTACCACAGTTGCCTGCATGTTTTATTAAGAAGCAGGTGAAAGCCAACATTTCAGGAAGATATTGCAACTGCAGAAACCAGACTTGGAAGACGACTGAAATATTTGTCTCCTGTTAAATGAGTGGGTCATAACAGGGGGCAGAAATGGGAGGGGGAGCCTTACTTGGATTCCTGACCAAGGCCATCCAGCTGACTGCACCTGAACAAGCTATGTGACAAGGCTGGGTATCAAAGACATCCAAAAGTGCTGCTAGTGGCATTGCTTCTTTTTATTTTTTAACTTCAGAAATCAGCAAGTCTGAGATGTGCCAGGCTGAGGTCCAGGTCTTTCAAGGTTTTGTGCAAGGGTGTTTCTAAGAAGACTGTAGAAAGTTCCACTTGGCATGTCCACTGTATGACATAACTAGTGATCAAAGCACAAATTCCAAATCTTGCTTAACATCTTTTCTTCCACAGCTATAAAAACTGAGAACAGCATGAGGTGCTAGAGGCCTTACCCCAGGAAAGAAGTTCTGTACACCAGAAACATGGATTTTTTTTTGGTAGTTTTTGTTATTGTTGTTGCTAATATGTCTGTGAGGAGTGATTCAAAGATGTCTTGACTACACTGAGGAAGAGGTGACTGCAAGATAAACACTGACATAATTTTATTTCTATTTTTATCTATGAAATAGTCACCTTTGAAACCAAGGGCTGGAAAATTTTGGCTAGGGAAATGGCACCAATTCCAAGTCTGGAATCTCACTTCTGCTACACACACAGTTCCCCCTGTTCAAAATTAGAGGCTTGCTTGGGCTTCCCTACAGCTAAACACTAGCCAGGAAAGTTGGGATACAGCTGTCCATTGGATTACACATGATCATTTTTAACACTATACAGCATGCAAGAATGTCAAGATCCAGGTTACAGTCTGGAGGACAGGTACAGCTGAGGTAATTTTATGCTGAGCTTCCATTCCCAGCATTCCCACTGGCAATGCAGCCTCATGGTGCATGGTGGAAGACAGGCTGCCAGGGTTGAGATCTTTGTGTTTCAGTGCCTCCCTCTTTGTGAACTAAAGGCTTCAGTGGTACCTGGACCTGGTCATAATTCTTGGATCTTCCTTTCTCCTTCTCTTGTGAGCATTAAAAACCTTTATTACCTTTACTTACCAGCTAAATTACTTTATTCTACATTATTTCTTCATAAGAAAAATGAAGTTAGACAATCTGATTCACATTTGTCCGGTATGTAAAGCATCAGAAGGGAAGTAAAGTGTACTGCTATTTTCAAGTCCCTGGTGGTAAGAGACAATCAGCCCAATCTTCCCTCTGCCCCAGCCCCTAGGTATTCCTGCAACCCCGTCATTGCAGGAAAATGAATTGGCTAGATCCATATAAAGCAATTCTGGCAGGGAAAACCACACTCAGCTGAAAGATATGTTTTAGCCTTTTGGATATAATTTCAACTTTCAAGATAACTGTTCCTTTGAGGAGCTCTGACTATAAATCCCAAAGTGCCCGCAAGGAATTGGGTAGGAGCCAAAAATGCCAAGTCAGGGGAAAATAATTGTTTTCAAATGGTGACAAACCTTCAAGGTCAGCAGAGAACAGAGGGGCTGTACTGCTGGATGGAGATAGCCCTGTAACTCAGGGTTGTGAGTTCTGTACACTAAACAGAGCCTAGCATCTCCACAGGGTGTTTGACTGCGGCAAATGCAGAAGGGAACTGGTCTGCACTGGTCTAACTCACATGGCAGAAATGATATTGAAAGAGAATCTAAACATGTGGGGTATAGACACAGTGTGCAGTGCTAAAGCTTTGGCTTGTTCTGGTTTCATTTCCCTGAGGTGAAGAAGTGACAGATTTTGTATTTTTTAAATTATTGCAATGCAAATAATTTGACAGCGTAGTCTGGAGGTTTTTGTATCATGAAATGTTGTTTGAAATTGTGCAAGGCAATACAACAATTACACAGTCAAGCATGTCTAAGGATGAAGGATACTCTGAGTAGAGGCTGGGAATTTGCCACTGGTGTGGGTCCGGATTCCTTCATGCCTTGGACAGATTCCTACGCGGTGTGGGAGGGGTACCCAGGCTTCAGGAATAGCACTGCTTTGAAACTGCAGTTGCAAGTCATGAGGAATCAGCTTGAGGGAGCCTGGTGATTACTTTCTAAGGATATCTACATATAAAAAAGGATGCCTGGGGGTATAAATCAGCATAGCTCTGCTGGCTGCAGCAAAGCTGCATCCATCTCCTCCAGCTGAGGATCTGAACAAAAGTGCTTTGGCAACACAGAGGACTGAAAACTACCAGAACACCTTTAAAGCTCATGTGCCAGCACGCAAGAGAGGCATTTGGCTGTGTGGAATGGACTTCTTTCATCTGGGGCAGTTAAAGCAGAAAAGTGAACTTCAGATTCTCACCATTTTACTGCATCTGTTAAAGCAGTATTGGCTTTCAGCACAGAAATGAGTATTCAGGCCAAGTGTCTCTGCAGAATTTCGGGCACTCCATGAACGGATAAAATTTCAATTGCAGGAACAAGAGAAAGTACCAGACACAAATGTACCACATATTACATTTAAGGAAAGACAATGAAGGGGCAGGTTATACCGTGGGAATAGGCAGCAGCTGGTGGCTGACTCTGGTATTATGACTAAGTCATTGATGAGGCCACAAAAAATTAAGAAAATTAGTAAGTAAGGGCAGCCTGCCCTTAAGAAATCCATGAGGGCTGGCCTGCAGACGAGCAGCAGAGAACAGCTATGGTCTGGGCCTGGGCTCCAGCCGGGTCCCTGTTCCCAGGCAGACGGAGCTGGCAGCAGCCCGGATCACTCTCAGGTGTCCCCTGGGGCCAGAAGGAGGAGGCACTGGCGGCCCAGCCAGGGCCCACAGCCAGCTGCCCCTGCCAGCACTCGGGTTGCTCCGGCGGCGCGGACGGACGGGCTGGGCCAGGCCCCTCGGAGCAGCACACGGGGCTCGCCAGGGGACACCCGAGAGCTGGGCAGGCCCCGGCCGGGCGCCACTCACCTGTCCGAGCGTCCCTCGGTCCCTCGGCGGCCCTGGCCAGGGCCGGGCACCGGCGCGGCCGTGGCAGTGGCACTGTCCCACCTGGCCACGGCTCCTTCGGGCTCCGTGTGGAGAGTTCCTGGACACACCTGTGCTCCAGCAGCTCCTGCCTCTGCAACGGGCTGCAGCTCTGCTTCCCCGTGCGCAGGGCTCGCTGCACACGTCCTTCCTCTTCCCACTGCTGCCCTGGACAGGCCTCCTGCTCATCCTTTCAGTTCATTAAAAGGGCCTCAGCCCCTCCTCTAGCATCTTAAAACACAGTGCTGGGAAGGTCAACAGTGGTAGGGGTGACAGCAGAACTGGAGTAACTACTGCACCCTTGTGCTTACACCCCCTGCAATTACCTTCTGTCTAGGTGAGAATCTCTCTGTGATTGTCTGGCTCTTCTGATTTTCAGCATCTGGAGAGCTGCATCTTTGGGATTATCCTCTCAGCATCTTTGCCTACCCCTTAATGTCACAGGCCTGTTAGTCCACTTATAGCTTGTCTCAATTCCAGCCTCATCCTTCTGCAAGGGTAACTCACAAATAAAGCAAAGTGGGAGTTGCCATATTAATGTGCTTTCCTTGAGCCCTCGGGGAAAGGTCCTGAACATGATTTCTTCCGCTTGGATGGAAAGAGGAATTTCTGTTAGAGCCTCCATGAAATTACAGTCTTCTTTTTTTATGAAATGTAAACCAAAGCAAATATTACCTTAGAGTCTCTTATTCGTGTTGCAATAAAATGAGACACTTCCTTGGAAATAAGTTTTAAGACACAAGTCTTGTAATGTTGGGATTTATTGGAGTGGAGTTCACAGCTGACCTGAGGTCTGGAGGGTTTGGAAGCAATAGTCTGTGTGAACTTCCCCTTCTCCGGCACATGAGGTGCAAAACTGGCCAGTTATTCAGAGACTTCCCCACCCTTCGTAAGCTCATGTGCTCATATATCTCTCATGGTACATAAAGAATGACATATTGCAGTGAATCTGCTAAGAATAGCTTGTAAAATACATCATTATATGATTCAGCCTCATTAGAAGTCTCCTTCTCTCATGATTTAAACCAGACACAGTATTCACAGGAATGGAAACCAGGTTTTTTTTTTTCTCTCCTGCTGGCATGTTGTGCTCAACCAAATGTTGAAACAGAAGAAAATAATTCTCTGAACTCAAGGCCAGAAGTAGAAAGTAAGTACTGCATTACCCCGATGCCTCTCTGGCATAATTAAGGTCTTGGGTGTTTCCCTGGATATATGACTTTCCAGCTTCATTAATAAAATATTATGTTGCTCTTCTGAACAGCACATAGCTGCATTCCTTGCGTATTCCTAATCCCCCTGACTCAGGACCCTGTAACACCTCACTTTCAGCATCCTCAGCCATTCCAGGCTTTTCTCCCACAGCTGTTGCTGTTTATGAAGGGGATTATACAACATGGTGCCTGTGATAGCAGGAGACAAGGCTGGGCAACCCAGGAGGCCTCTCAGCCCTTTTTTCTGCAAGGACTGGTGCACCAGATGCCAGGGCTGCATGACTCAGACCTCATTCAAATTGCTTTTCTGCTGGTGCAGCCACCTGCCAGTTAACTCGATGAAGGCAGTGTTTGAGTCAGACAAGGCAGATGCAGCCCCAGCGACACCCCAGGGATGGCTGCAGCTCTGGGCTAGTGGCCATGTCATGCAGGACTCATGGAAACAAAGGGATGGCTCTGTGCTCCGAGGCAATGAAACAAAGTCTTTCACTCCCATTTGTGGAGCTCACTGACAAACTGCAGGTACAGCAACTTTTTATTGTTTCTCTCTTGTCACTTCAGGATCAGAGAATGTTGTGTTTCTTGCTGTTATTTCTTTTAAACCATGCCAACACACGCCTTCCACAGCACACTGCCTTATAAACCTCTGGCTGCCCTCTTCTGAATCACACTGATTTTTTAATTAACTGTTATAAGATCAATTACTCAGCTGACCTTGGTTGCTCTGGCCTCCTATTGCTTCCTACCATGTAACCCATTCTCTCTCCCTAGTTTGTTCTGCATTGTGGTCTTGTCACCACAGAGCCTTGTTGGCTGAACACCTCCATGTGTTTGTCTCCCACCCAAGATTTTGGGCCAAGGACATCCCCAGGAGGCTTGTCACAATCAAGACATCGTGACTTTGCAGGCAAGCTGTATTTATCTTGGGCTTACTTGTTTGTTAGACTCTGCTTTGACTTTTGCAGAAGTAGGTCAGGAATGCATTCTGGATGGATGTTACTTACAGAGGTGATGAGCAGCTTCTGCTCAGGCCATGGAGGCTCCACGGAAAGTACCACTGCCTGTTCCAACAGGCTTTAAACACTGCCCTTCTATCCTGCAGTGTCCTCAGGCTGCTCTGGAACCTGCAGAATCTTTGGTTGCTGCCAGTGCAGTCACTTCAGTGCACCTGGGAGCATCTGCAGGCTGGATTTCAGTGCCACGTGTGCTCGGAGGTAATGGGCCTGCTGGGATGGCCACAGGCTGCACTAAATAAGCCATAGAGAGATACAGGCTGGGAGTCCTGCTCTAGGGAAGGAAGGTTCTTAGGCTCTCCTGAGCTCTGGACATCTGTTATTTTTTGTCAGTAGGAAATACAAATCCCTGATTTTCCTTCTGCCAGAGTTTGGATGGTCAAGCAGGTGATCAGTGCATGGTGCTGAGGGTTCAGCACGGTCCAAAGATGAAGCAGTGTTTGCAAAAACCTGTGTACTCTTGTGCAACTGCACCTCACTCAGGTGGTGACATTTCAAGGCATAGAACAAGCACATTTTCTCTTTATTTCTAGACTGGGTCATCCTTATCCACACATTTGCCTATGTGTCATGATTTGAAGGAATTATTTTAATAGCAATTTACATAACCTTCATATCACTGCTGGTTTTGTCATGACGGAAGTGGGTTTCCTTTTGTCTCTCTCTTACTTTGTTCATCAATAACCATTTTACAAGCCCTGCTGTGTGTTAGCTGTGATTTTTACTTTAGGACTGTGTATCCTTTGCAATACAAGCCTTGCCTTCTGCCCCTCAGATTTGATAGTGAGGATCTGGTTCCCAAAGCTGGGATTTCACAGCTGTGGTCTGACTGGTTTCCTATCAGCACATACAAAAGGAGTGAGCACACAGCAACAGCTCAATACCCACTTCAAACCTCAGCCTGCTCAGCTGGAACAACTGTTGTGGTTTGAAGTTGTTTTGTTAACTTCTCTGGCTAATTGATAACATCTGCACCTCACCACCCCTCGCCTCTCAGGCTGCTTTCAAATAGATGGACAGATAATACTGTAGCAGATCTCAGTTTCTCTATTAGTGATCCATTGTTACACTTTTGGAAAATTGTGTGAGAACTGGGGGGCATCTTCGAATAAGGCCTCCTTTGTAAAGGCTCCTTTCACACAGTCTCAGAAACAAGCCCAGAGTTGCTAATAAACCGCCATGCTATTAATTTGGCATTTCTCTAGTGATCAGATAAAAGAAAGTCATGATTTCACACTTTTTTCCTCCTTCTCTTTTTCCTTACCATGTTTTCTAAAGTTGGAAATTTACACTTGGACTTTAAAATATTGAATTTATCATTTATTTCTCATTAGTTTTCATTTTCTTTGTATTACAATAGATGGATCAGGAACTGTATATGTGATATTTTAGTAAATAAAATCCTTGTATTCAGCATCACTCTTGAAGTCTGGTAATACACAGTGACACCATATAGGTCCCAAGGAGACATTATGGTTGTAATGGAAATATCATATATCTCATATCCCAGCTCTGACATATCAACTCAGCAATAAAAAGAAACAGGATATTTGCAACTCTATTTTAAACAGGGATTTTGCTGTTACTATGAGAACATGGATTACTCAGAAATTTTGGTGAGAAAAGTCCTTAATGATTTCATCAATGTCTAATCCCAGGAGATTTCAGCTCTCTCACTGCTATTGAACTAGCTATTAACGCAGTGAAGATCAGAAATAAATGAGTGTGGTTCCTTGGTGTCTGTATGTACACCTCCGAGTTAGGTCTCAGTGCAGGTCAGATGGTCCCTTCTCTCGTGTTGCAGGATTCCCAGGATCAGATTTGGGTTCTGCCTAGAGACACGTGTGCCCTGTGACCTCTCCCCACCTTGACACCTTTCCGTTTTGGCTGGGGAGAGGTTCCCTCCTCTCCTCCATCTCCCTCCTGGTGTTGGGGTGGTTGGGGGTGTTGCTAAGCTGGGTCTGGAGATGTCTGTGATGTGCAGGGAGCTGACGTAAGCTGAGACTCGAAGAGTTGATGCTGCTCAGCCAGCCAGGAGAACCTCGTGAATTTCCTTGTAAAAGGAATTTCTTAGGATTCAGGGAGACTTGTGTTACATAAGACTTTGAAAATAACATTTGACACAGGATAGGGCTATCCCCTTTATGAAGTCCCCAACAGAACCCGCACGCTGCCGTGAGCACTGTTATTATTGCAGTTCTTTTATTTTGTGCCCTTTCAGCAACACTAGCATCTACAAAAAAGATAAAATCCCAAATACAGATCTCATAACTTCACCTAATGCAAGCTCAACACATTTGGTCTTAATCTGAGTGCCTGGACTGGGATGAGTTCTGCAGGACTGTAATAAAATAAATATTTTCCTGCACTGAGAATAGCTTGGGGAAAGGTTCAATGTCAGGTCAGCAAAGGGAGCTCCTTAAACATGTTTTGCTAGACATGGACCATATCCTCCTCTAGGAAACTGTCAGAGCTCCATAGTAGCTGGTGGATAGGAAGAGATTGAATGTATTCACCTCTTGTTCATTTTAAAATATTGGATTTGGTTGATATTTGAGGAAAGTTGGGCAGTGGGTACAGCCCCAGCTCTCAGAAACAAGAATGTTTCCACCAGAAAAACAAAAATTAATAGTGAATGAAGGACTTTTGGTTGGAATTCCCTTTCCTTCCCTGCCCTGCTCAAATTGGATTACTTGCAGGAACAAAGGGAACAAGCAGCCCTGCTGCAACAGACCAGTCCCAGGTGAGTAAGGCTGAGCTGCTTAACAATTGGCAGTACAGGGAGAGCTCCTTTAATTGTCATTTTAATACAGGAACCAACAGAAATGTGATCCACAGGTGCATTATAAAAGGGAAGGCAGAGGGACTGGGGAAGGAATGTTGACTTTTTGCTGCAGTGTGAGTCAGTGCCTGAATGTTTTGTGTCATTGCACACCTGGTGCAGATATAACCTGAACATCAGAAGAATTTTTTAAGGTTAGTAGCTTTCTATTCCTTTGCAGACATGTTGTTTATCGGTATACCACGGATGAGCAAAAAACCCCATCTTGCTGCTAGGTCATTCAAAACCTTTTTCTAAGAGATTGTGCCTCACTAAAATTCTTGGTGTCCATAATGTTGCTTTTCTACAGCTGTGTACTGCTGTGAACTCAAGATAGTTCCCTTTCAATTTCCTGGGAACTGATTATGAAAAAATAAAAATTAAATGTGGTTCTTTAGGTGGGGATTCCTTAGAATAACCTGATTTATTGAGTAACTTTCCTAAAGGTTGATACTTTTCTTGTTTGAGAAGTAATTAATCTTCAACTTAAGCATGCATTTAGTTATTGAATGTTCTCTCTTTTGTACTGGACAGGAACATTTTTCTCATTTCCAGACTCATACCAGCCCATCCAAAGAACTCAAGGTTTTAAACAAATTCAAAAAGAGGTCTATGAGCTGAGCTGGAAATGAGTGCAGGAGTTTTGGTTCCAGGTACCTCTGAGTAATTAATTATCCATTGAGACGGTTCAGTATTCATAAAGATCAGACATACCCACCATAAACTAACCAAGCTCAAAGCAAAGGTATTGGATGCACAGTTGCAGACCTAGGTCAGCAAGAAAGCCATGGTGGGCTCATAATAGAAGTGGATGATGCTTTACACCTGGGCTTAGACATTTTGCTACTTATGTAAATTCAGCAAATGCATTCCATATGACCTCATACCTCTTAGGGGAAACTTAATTCTCCTTGTTCAATGAAATATGTATTTATGGAGACACTTCAGACGCCACTCTAGGAAAAGCAGGTTGTTCTCGTGGCTGGACTTGGATCACAAATGAAGAGTTTTGTAGTATTTTCAGCAGAGGACTTTCAAGCAAAGATTGAATTGAGTATCTGTGTTTTTGTTTGCTGGCTGTCAGTGAGAGGGTGATGTGTCCTATCCTTGCAGAAGCTGGTTAAGTGAAAGTATTTCTTTATGACCATTGCCATTTATCCTTTAATTTTGGAGCAGCACTAATCCCTCTCCTTTCAGAGTGTGTCAGTACACTTACAGGCTGTGATAAGTTGCCCAGCATTGAAGGTTTTACCATCTTATGTATATTTTTGAATTTTTTTGGGACACATATAGATCATGTTAAAAACCAGAAGTCCATTGTTCAATCAATCAAGTTAATCCTGGTGCTCCTTGATAACTATAGCTATCACATTTCAGAGTGATTTTATTGGATATTACTGGGATTACTTGTAGTAGCCACTCAGTCTAGACAGGGGTTTCTATTACAGTGAACACAGACAAAAGGGTAAGAAATATTAATGCCCAACATCCATTAACCATGCACAAACTGCATATCAGAGAGTGGATCCTGTTCACTTGACTGGGGGTCTCCCTCCCTTTAGTTTATCTCTCAGAAGGCTACTGGCTTCTTAATTAAAAGGCAATAGGTTGTCTTAATAAAGGAGTAAAAAAATAAGGAGCTACTTGAAAAATTTACCTGTTAGAGCTCATGAAAATTAGAGATCTTTCAATCAACTGTCCCAATACTGAAAGGCCTGAGTATTTTGCCCCAAAATCTGTCTTTGGGTTGGCTTTCTCTTCCCACCTTTTTGTGAGATGGGAGCAGTCATGGTGATCTTGATTAGAAACTTGGATCTCCAACAGTCCTGTTGTGAGAAGTGTGATGACATGGACCTCCATACTCACCAGGGCTGGGTAAAATCACACTGCCCCTGCTTTCTGAAACAAAGCCTGTAGAATGACAAGCACTCCAGGAATGCTGTGCCTTGAATAAATGTGGTGGGGCAGGGATGTCGTTCCCACCATCCCGTGGAAGACAACTCTGCTCAATTAGGATTGTTGGCTGATTAAAAGTAGATCTAGTTAATGAGGCACTGAGTGAGATAATGAAATTAAACTCTAAAGCATTTCAAAATCTCATTTTATGCTACTCCACACGTTCATAGACTCATAATGCATGGGCAAACATTGTATTTGCTTCCTAGACCACCTGTGTCACAGACTGTATTTTGGATAGGACATATTTCAGATTGTTGTCAAATTGCCCATCATAACATGAGCTCCACCAGGTCTTCCAGAGAATTTTGGGAGTCGGGGAACAGTAGAAACACTCAAACACTACTTGCACATGGCTTGCTGTCCTGCATTCATACACCCAAAGACCTTGATGTCCTTTTGTTCTTCACATCCTTTTAGGATCAAAAGTTAATTAGCCAGTTGTTGGAAAGTGTGGGGGATCATGTAGAAGTGTCAAAAACTTTTTTTGCTGGGGGGGAGGGCGGAGAATGAAAAAAAAATTCCCTAGTCATATAAGAAGCTTGCAATTATTTCAAGATTCCCTTAATTCCTGGGTCATGAGGTTGATTATGGACTATATAGAGACATAAACCAAGATTTCCCTTCAAGACTTTATCTTGGTGTAGACTTGGAGAAAATACTCTGCATGCCAGTGCTCTCCACCCGCTTTTATATCTGCCAGCTGATGCTGGAGTGTTTGAACATGGGGGCACGGCAGCTGTGTTGGGGCTGTTCTCGCTCTGTCTGTCATCCAGCTCCTGGGGCCCAGCCCTGCTCATCCCTGATCCTCCGCAGCAAACTGGCCTGGGACCGGAAACCTCGTCTCTTGTTGGCAGAGCACAGCAGTGGGTTTGGTGGGTGCCGGTTGGTTTACATCCCTATTTTATAAATGGAAATGCTGCCATCATGAAGCTCTAGATTTATCCAAGTATGAACACCAAATTCTCTGGGTTATTTTAAGCAGCAGTTACGCTCTTGATGCAGTTATGGCTATTACAGTAAGTTACTTGCATTAAACCTGTGGAGCAGAGCAAAGCAGTTGGATTCCCTCAGGTTTTAGACTTAGCAATGAGCAATTTTTCTCTGTTGTATGTATTTATCTTGATCCAGCAGATACAGGTCTGCTTGCCCTGACAGATCTTCTCCCTTAAACTTTCATTTCATGGTAATAAACCATGAATTGCCAGGGTATCTCTCAATGTAATGTCAGAAAGGAGAGGGCACCATAAATTTCTGCCCTCGTTTCCAGGAAGATTATCTTCCAAGAATTATTGTTATATAACTTTAAGATCACAGTATCCAACTATATGTGTACTTTGAGGCTGTTTCTAATAAGCATTGTCTCTAGCCTGTGGTTCACTCGGGTTTAAATGTTCTCAACTTTTTGGTCAAATAACAGCCTAGAACAGTATTTCTAGGAAAAGATGATGTGTGGCAATGGCTGGGAATTCTGTGGCTTTCGCCACTCTTCAGAGGGTTTGGGCTAATGTATATGCTTTTCTAGAAAACAAAAAACTCCATCCTCAACCTGGGAAGAAGGCTTTAACTGAAACATCATCCAAGACAACTTGCAACTTTTCCTTTGATTGTGTTGCCGATGTGAGGGTTCTTCTTTTCCGAATATAACTGAGCTTTCTGAATCTCTGTTTGCTTAGTTTATTTTCTTTTCTTTTATTTTTTTCATACTTGCCTCTGGTGATTTCCCAAGTGACATTCAGGTTCTTCCAAGCTGAGCAATCAGCGATACTACACCAATGTCATTAATTTTGGATCAAACATTTTTCTTTGAACTTTGTCAGAGATGTGAACATTTTGGATTTTAGACTAAGGAGGAGGCAGTTGTCCATGGGAAAGGCTGGCTGGTGCTGTTTCAGCCATCTGGCTGGGACATCTTGATTGCCTTCCTTCTGACAGGTTTTGGATGACTATTGAAGATGTAGATGTTTAAATGATAATTGATAACATTATTCATCTCAGTGATTCTCTTGGCGATGCTCTTTCTTTAACATTAGTTTTTAATAAAACTTGCCACTTTAAATTTCATTTTAAGCAGAAAAAAATGTTTTTAAGGTTTCAGATTTGGAAACTTACGGAGCTTAATAAAAATTCACTTGGGCAAAGAGCAGTAGACAACTGTATTGGTACTGATGGTTTCTATTTAAAAAATATGTGTCTCTTGTTTGCTGCATCTTGCAGCTGCTGAAGTTCTTTATTTTGCTTCCTCTAAGTCTTTCTCTTGGCATCTCACAGGCATCAGAGAGGCGGGTAAGTGCCTCCAACACTACCATTGCAGAGAACTTGATTTTCTTCTCTCTTCTATGACTCAGACCTTTGTATTGATGTGGGAATGATCTGGACAACAATCAGGGATGCTGGGGAGAAGGAGATGCTCTCAGTAAATTGGGATGGTCAAAAACTCCACCATGCTTGATAAACTATTGTTAGATGTTTAGGCAGCAGGATGGACAAGTGCACCAGACTTTCCTGTAGGAGAAATAGACCCTTAATCTTCACTGCTGCTCCATGACCCTCCTGTCAGGTAACTGGGCAGAGCGCTCCCAGAAAAGCTTGTTGGGACAGAGATTTTGTGTGTTAAGCTGCATGTAAAGTTCTAGAGAACAGGAATGACAGTGCTCTGGGAATCCTGCTCTGCTTTTGGACTTGGCATTCAAAGGACAGAAAAGCAACAGCAAAACAAGCCACAGAGTAACACAGACTATTCAAAAAATAATTTAGGGGAAAAAAAATTCACATATGAATGTACTGTTGGTGAGTCTGGGATCTGACTCATCCTACTGTCACATTCCTGGATGTCCCTTGCATCTCTAGGAAGAAGTTAATGAATTGAAGAAAAGGAAATAAATAAAGTTAATCTCTTGCCTAGCTAGTAGCTGTATCTCTTTACCAGCTTAGCACTTCTGGGCTGTATATCCATGTAGGAACCCCAGTTGTACTTCTTTTTATGTGTATTGACTTAGTGAAGTGCAAACATGTTAAAAAGTTCACTTTCTCCTTTATACGAGTCTATAAAAAAGCTCTTAAAATGGAGTCATAGTGTTTCAATGAGACAAATGAATGATCAGCTGAGACCCAACAGTCCTTTCCGATGGATTAGGTGCTTGTGTGAGAAATTCTAAGATGCTAATCAGCCTGGAGAATTTTCATGCCTCCAGCACTATGTAATGACACAAAATATTGCAATGCCTCCAAGTTATAATGGGATAGGCAAGGGGGATGCAGTAATAGGTATCACTCCTGGTATTTGATTCCAGATAGAATGAGACTTGCAGAGGTCTCTAAGCAGCAGAGATTTCTTATGCATTTATGGATGCTGGGGTAAAACTAAACATATCCACACTAGCCTGGAATTTTTTCTAACAGCTATTTGGACACAGTAATGTACAGAAATAATTATAAACACATGCACAAGTAGATCAGTGTGTGTTTTCTGCGCCTGTTTTTTGGAGGAATCACACATTAACATATTTTCTGAATTTTGCAAATGCACTGCAAAATTGCAGCTCAATAAATGGAACTTTATATGTTCGTCTAAACTGATGACACCAGTATAAAATAAAGATATTTTCCAGTTGGGATTTAGGAAGCTGTAAGACATGACAGAAATGTTCATAATTAGACATTTCATCACAAATTTGAATTCTCATGGAGTTGATCCATAAACAGTTCTCCAGCAAAGCATGTATCTGTTTAAACACTTAGTGTGGAAGGGATCGATCCCGCTGCCAGAGCAGTAAAACACATATTTGCTGTGATAGCATAGAAGTGGGTCACAGTTTGCCAGAAGGAATCACTTACTGTACAGAGCTGTTAGACTTTATTTCGGTACATTTGGAATTTTTGAGTTATGTCCTGTCACAGCTGCAGACGTGCAAGTGCTGTGTTTATATTCTGTGCTAGCCACTGAGAAAATAAAGAAGAAAAAAAGAGGGTATTTCCTCAGCACGAGGGTGGTGAGGCCCTGGCACAGGCTGCCCAGAGAAGCTGTGGCTGCCCCATCCCTGGAAGTCCAAGGCCAAGCTGGGCGGGGCTTGGAGCAACCTGGGATAGTGGAAGGTGTCCCTGCCCATGGCAGGGTGTGGAATAGGATGTCTTTAAGGTCCCTTCCAACCCAAACCATTCTATGATTTACTTCTTCTTAGGTGTGGTGTTGTTGTTTTGGGAGATAATGAGCAAAACTGAGGCATTTCAAAACAGTCCTCAAGATGGTTGGCTCTCTACAGGCTTCACTGAGCATTTAAAGGATGCACCTGAGTTGGTGTTGAAATGGTTAATTAATAACAGGGCTGGGAAATCAGGTTTCTGCCTGGCACAACTGCTTCAGGAATCCTGCCAGGAGCCAGTAGCTGAAAGCCTCACTAAAACCAACAGGACAACACTATTAAATGCCTGGAGTCTTAAATGATTTGTGGTTTGTCAGGGTGACACACTTGTGGTCTGCATGGAAGTGCAACCTGAGAGACATCCCTGCTATTTACAGAAATGTGTAGGCAATGCAGCTTGTGAGTGTTTATGTTGTCATTACAAGAACAAAATTTTATCTGCATAATTACAAAATTATATTCTGATAGGGATTCGTATTTAAGCCAGTTACATGCTTCAGCAAAGCAGAAAATCCCTTCCTGAGCACCATTAATAATGGAGCATTAAGAATACACTGTTTTCTTCTCTTGCTTTATATACATCTATTTATTTTTTAGAACAACTGTTTTCTGGTGCTTTCTAGGATTTGTTTCCCGGGTGCTGGAGGGAGCATTTCCCTGGAGCTGGCTACAGGAAGGAATGTCTGTACAGCTGTATCTGGTAAAGTTCCTGTGCCTTACTGGGACCAGCCCTTTCCCTCCACAGTCTGCAGCAGGGCTTGGGACAGGGAGTTTAGGTGGGCAATGGAGTGGGCAGGGTTTGTCAGCTCTGAGGAACGTGCATGGCCCAGGAGAGCCCGATAACGTTCATGGACTTTTTTTCTGTAAAGATTAAACTGAACTTCATTGTGCAAAAAGTAATGATATTTAGTGGTGGGCTTGGCAGTGTTAGGTTAATGGTTGGACTTGATCATCTTACACTTTTTTTCAAACCTAAAAGATTCTGTGGTTCTATATGATGCCAGAGGACTAAAACACCTCATTTCTGCCCCTGGCAATCTTATTAGCAGAATTCAGTGAAGTGACCGTGCCCTCAGGGATGGCCCAAGCATGAACTCACATCTGGGCAGTACCACCCTCCAGGATGGAGGGCACTGGGAATCCTTCTTGGGGGCTGTGGAGGCTTTTCAGGGTGTGCTGTTATGCAAGGTCCTTGTAACTGTTGGGGAGTGACTTCTCAGGAGGCTGCACCAGCCATTTCTGAGGGCTCAGCCACCTGAGCTTGCTGAGCCAGCCCTGCCCTCTCCAGACCTGGGGAATAAAGGTGCTTCACAGTCCTGTGATGGGTTTGGGAAATATTAAATAATGCTGTTTGAAATGAAAAGGGAAGGAAAGAATTGGGAACCCCACAAAGGGAAGCAGATGAGAAGGAAGGCAGGAGGGGAGGGCAGATGGGGTAACTCCTGGCTGGGGGCAGCCCCATTCCCTGGGCAGAACCGGCCTGGCTGCTCCTTTGACTGGCCCTGCTTGTGCACAACCAGACAAACAGCCAATGATGATAAAAAAAGGCCACTATCAATCAGGTTTTGCTTGTTGAGTCACTGGGAATTTGTATCTGGAAAGGCTGAGGGGCCTCGTTTGTTTAGTGCTGTCTCCAGCTGAGAGATGATGGTTGGACAGCGAGCAGGGCAGCCCTCCAAGGAACCTGGTTTCCTGCAGGGATTCCCACACTGCAGCGTCCTGTCGTGGGAGGATGGCTTAGCAGGATAACCCACACCTACTCCCTGCAGTTTCCTGCAGTGGTCCATGGATGGATCTCCCAGTGATGGGAAATGAGCTGGTCTTGCCAGTTTTGTTAAGGCACAGCAGTGAATTAAACAGTGGCAGAAGAAAGCAGGATTGACTCCTTTCCTGGGCACTTGCAGGACTGGAAGTGTGACACCTGTGTTAGTGGCTTTATTATGGACAAGTGCACACTTGGATTCCAGGCCAGTGGCTACACTGAGCAAACATTTGTGTGCATGGGAGGAGGGAAAACACCTATTTTCTTGTGCCACTACAGAGGATGACTAATTACACCAGGAACAGTTGCGGTGCACTTGGAACTATAGAAGATCAGCTGATCCCTACCGTGCTTCCCCAACCAATTGGCAACAGCTGAGCCCTGCCAGGTAAAAACAAGGCTCTGTGGTTTGTCCAAGTCATTAGAGCTCTACTTGGACAAAAGTGAGCAAGGAACAAGCTTTGCTTCACTGCTTAATGTTGCTCAAAAAGAAAAAATAGTACCTGGAATAAATATTTCAGTCCAAAGTAATGTTTACTTGGGTGCTTAAAACTGTAAAATGCCCTGAAGGTCACAAGACATTCATCCTGCTGAGTATTTCTCTTTAAGAAGGTGCTTGTAAGTACTACTGGAACACATGTGTGATGAGGGGTTGCCATGGCAAACAGGTTTTGGCACTATTTAAGAGAGAGTTTTATTGCACAGCAGAATAAATAAGCATGTTAAAGCCACATACAGTAACTTGTTGGCACATACATTAATACTCCCAAGGGCTGCAATAACTTAAGCACCCTCCCTTTAAACATTTTTCAGTGTTTTTTCTTTTTTATTGACTACATGCATTTAGTATTAGGGCTAGGAATGTCCCATTTCCACCCTCTTTTGAAGTGAGTAATTGAGGCAAAAGAAGAGGACTGTCTAATAAATCATAAAGGGGTATTGTGCACAGACAAGAGGGGCAATTTTCCCATTCCTAACATACATGAGGATAAGCCAGTGTGAGACCTGTCTGTGTGCTAAATCCTGACTTGCTCCCTCTAGACACAGGAGTAGATTGGCATGTTTATGCTTCTCATGGAGCCTGAATAATCAGGAATAGTTTCGCACCATTTTCTGCAGTTTCTGTCTTGCTCTGTTGTGCCAACCCAGTCTTCTCCCACAACACAGCAGCAAACTCATTACTTTGGCTTTACTCATTTTATGAACTACCTGCTCTGTTCCCAGTTTGGCTCCCAGTTCACACTAGTGAGTCCCAGCAGGTCTGAAAACACTCCCAGTGTTGAGGAAGTGCTGCAGGGAGGCAAGAGGTAAATCTGTGCCTGTGAGAGGGCTCAGGTTTGCCGTGCTCTTAAAGGTGAACATAAATTACATTTATAATGAAAGCTCTGGTTTAAGAAGAGTTATTAGTGTATTAGTCCGGGCTTTATTAGCTCGGAGGTTTCACAGCCATGTGGGAGGTGTGACACTGGCTCCCTCTTCTGTGGGAACCAGTAACTTTTCTGGGCTGGAGAACTCTGAAGCTGCCAAAAGCAGATGAAGCCCACAAAACCTCCCCCATCCCTCCCACCTCGGGACATTGGTATAAATCACATTATTGTAGATGAGATCAGGTAACGCCCAGGCGTGAGGCGGGGCACTGCTGCCTCCTCCCCTGGGGAGGGAAGGATGGCCAGGGGAGTCACCGGAGCTGGTGGTAACTGTGCCTTGTGTGAAACTGGGAGCTTGGTGAGTGTGATGGACCCAATTCTCAGTTTATTGGGGAAGAGGGACAGGAATTATGTCTCACCTAAAAGGAGAGTGCCGGCAGTGCTGACTCTCATTATAGTCAGAGGAAAAATCTGGCTTACCCATTCCCTATAGTTTTAAGATGAAAGCTGTAACATATTTTACTCTTCGAACCCTTTTTGCCTCCTGCTTCATCGCCAAGATTACCCCACACCCTCCAATAAGGCTTGTATTGATCATCAGAGCGACTTGTTTCTCAAAGCCAGGCTGGATGGGGCTCTGAACAACCTGGTCTGTGGAAGGTGTCCCTGCCCATGGCACGGGGTTGGAACCAGGTGATCTTTCAGGTCCTTTCCAACCCAAAGCATTCTGTGATTCTCTTCTATAATTCTAAACTTTCCTGTACACTCAGCAATTGCTGAAGCATGCTCAAGCCTCAGGAAACAGGGGAGGAAAAAAGAGAGTTCATTATTTTATGAAAGGTACATGTTTGTAATGTCGCATGCTGATGGGTTCATTATGAATTACAATTTGCTGAATAGGAGGATTCCTGTGGGAGGGACAGTGCACGGAGCTAAAAAAAAAGGCAAAGGGAGGGAGGTGATTTTTATGCCTGTAAAGGTGTCTCCTGGGCATAACCAGAGTGGAAGATGTACCATTTCCTTCTAGCTGTTTGGATTTGTTTGCAATTAAAGTCTAGTGGAGCTGTCAGGGGCTGTTGACAAATAGATTATAACCAACTTAGGTTAAGTGAGTTACTTAAAATTAATCCATCCCTGCACAACACTCCTGTTTCACTTCAAAAGAATGTGCCAGGAGGAATGAGTACAATCCTGACCGTGTTGGAGAACCTCCTCAAGGTGGAAATTTGCAAATAGGGCTACTGTAGTATGTAATGAGAAGCTGCAGGGCTTTCAATTATCCCACATAGTCTGTCTCTTTGCAACTTGACTGACAGCTAATTATGCTGGTGCCATTTTTTTGGCAGTGGAATTTAATCTCCCAGATGGAAAGCAAATCAATCTGCCCATTGCTGCAGCTGAGGCGTACTTTGGCTCAACTTTAATTTATTCTCCTAAGCCTAAGAAGGTTAGTCATTTCAAGGTACAAAAATATCAAATTTCTTCTGTTAACCAGGCTGGTGAAAAAGTGGGGAAGAGTTGGGATTTTATGGGCTGCGCTGTGAAACGTCGTCGCACCTTCCTTTGTATTAGGAAACAGCAGTATCATCTCCCCTTGATTCCTGGTCGTGGAATCTAACAAGGAAGAAGCATTTATGAGCAGGTTGCTAGTGATAATGGTTAAACATGAGTTGTGGAGGCATTAAGTGGGATTCTATGGAGGAGTGAACTAAATCTCTGAAGAACTTGACACAAAAAGGAATCGGTGGCAATTTTCAAGCACTTTAGCCAGTGTGCAATAGCCTGGTTCCCTTTGGGTTTCATGCCAGGGATATAAATACAATCCTCCTACTTACCTGCACTCTTCAGGCCTATCAATTATGCTGCTCCCTGCGAGTTGCTCTTACCACTTGAGGTATTACCGTCCTCTGTAAAACCAGCACAGAGCAGAGTATGTGACTGGTTAGCACAGGCTACAGACCTCATCTTTGAGCAGCCAGCACCTGCAGCTCCTGTCAGTGCTGTTTCTCAGGCTAGAAACCCCAATTTTAGCTAGGATCAAGGGGAAGGGAGCTCACAAAAAGTTGGTGCTAATGAATGCTGGAAAATCAGAGCCTTATTTTTCTGTAAACTTTTGCCTCTCTGGTTGTTTCAGCCTGAGTATGGTTCTGATGTCTTGTCTGTGTGTTATTATTTTCCCTTTTGGGGTGCTTTTTCTGAATTCTCTGGAGGTGTTTAAAGCCAGGTTGGGTTGGGCGCTGAGCAACCTGGTCTAGTGCAAGGTGTCCCTGCCCAAGGCAGAGAGTTGGAAAGAAATGATCTTTAAGGTCCCTCTGACCCAAACCATTCTAGGACTCTGATTCTGCTCTGTTTTTTTGGAGAGTTTATACAAATAGGAAGGTTCCCAGTTCCCCTTCTTACTGAAAAAAAACATTTCTAAAGTGCTTTGCTCACACCTAATGACTCCAGTTCCAGTCCTCCTCACATTTTGACAAAACCACATCCATTTCAGTGACTCTTCCTTAGTATACTTGGTGGCTGAAGGATTACAGGCTCTCCTGTCTAGCTATTAACAGCTTTTTGTATTTCCATATTATCCTTATGATTATGTTGGTACTACTCCCAATGGACCCTAGAATTGCATTTCCCAATTGTGATAAAATCTTGTACATGGAAGCTTTTTAGTGGCAAATCTCTGGAGATGTCCTGATGCTGTCCCATTGGTGCATTTGTTACCCTGCTGCACAGTGTTTCTGCAATATTATGGTTAAGCAGGTTTGAGGTATTAATCTAAAATTAATTATTTTTTTAAAAAGTCCGTCCTTCATTAAACAATTAGAACAATTATTTGTTCTCAACTATGCTGTAAGTTTAAATGTTGATGGTAAAATGGAGTGTCAGACCTGTAATTTCTGAGTCAAGCACAGGAAGCAGTTAAGTTCCACCTATTCTTTGCCTAGTTGTCTGAAAATAGGGAGCAGTGGGATCTCCAGGCTGCAATAGGGATCAGGAGAGGCCAAGTCTCTGCCACATGTCTGTACCTCCTGTCAGGGTCCTCCTTGCTCAGCCACCTGACTTCTACTGATGTGAATTGAAAATGCTATTGGCCACAAAATGCTTTTAAGCTTTGAAAGTATTGAAAAAGTTAGAGAATGTCTATTTTAACGGCTACGTTCAGGGAAAAGCCAGAATGGACTTAGCAGTAAAACAAGGAGCTGTAAAGGCACCTCACTGACATTTTTCCATGTGTGGTCTTCCCAAAGCATGATCTTTTTCTTTTTTTTCTTTTCTGCAAGTGCATCTTGCATGTTTAGCTCCAACAAGCAGAATGCCACAGAGATTCCCAAAGTAATGTCCTGGCCCCAGTGCACATGGCAGCAGGAATTTCTCCTCTTGTTTTCCTTGTTAAGAATGTAACCTGATATGTTAACTTTTTAGGTTCTTGAATAAGTGCCATAATTTACTCAGGCTGCCCGAGGTCAAGCATTTTCTGGGATCTCTGGCTCTCCTGACAGATTTGGATTTTGCCTGCTGGATTTTGCATGAGACCAGCTCCCATGCTGCAAATGGTTTTGGTTTTGTTTTTTCCTCACAAAAGAACCATAATCCCAGCAAATAAAATGGCACATCACAGGTGATCCCAATGAAATCAGCCAAGCTACTTATGGAGCCCACAGCTAAATAAGGAGATGAGATGTGAGGCCAGAAGAAGCAAATCCAGTTTGCTTTAGGATTTTCTACTTGAAAGACAAAAGTTGGCCCTCCCAGTCTGGTGCAGTGTAAGAGAGATCTATTAAATGCCATTGGAGGTTCTACTTTCAACTACCTAGAAAATATGTTTGGATAAACACTTCTGTTGACATTAAAACTTTGAGAGTTTAAAATAAAGTGAGATTTAATACAGTAGATTGTACACTGCAAAGAGATCAGGATTCTGTGATCTGAATGCTCCGTGTGCTGTGCACTCTCCTGTGTTAAAAATCCTCTGCTGTGCTGAAAAAAATCAAGGCCCATTTCACTCCAAGTTAGCTGCTCGTGTAAGTTTTTTTGTATTTTTCAATTCTTTTAGTGACATCTAGTGAAATTTGGGGAAAGTGCAACTTCAGTTGAACTCCAACAATCAATCCAACTGCAGTAGCAGATGCTTCACAATTAACTGCCTGAAGTACTGCACCTTATTTCATTTACTTGTCCCTTAAGCTGCTGTGTTTAAGGAATGCACAAAACGAATTTTGGCCAATAAAAATTTTAAAGTTTGAACTCATATTATGGTCAAACACTTTATGCCTTTGAAGCACAAAAATAATTTACTCTTTGCTCCTTTTAACTTTGGGTATATATTTAGAATAACTTTATTTTAAATTCTGCCTTCTGTTATTGGTGCCACTGCTCCTCTACACTTGAAGGCTCCAAGTATTTCAACTTCTACACAAAACACTCCAAACTTTTACAGGAGTTCAAGCTACACATTTTCAGTATTTCATATTCCTGAACTTACTGAAAAGTCAGGTTTGGTCTGCTTGTTGCTCTGGGCCAATCTAGACTGGACGTGAAATACTCTTTCATCAGCAAATGAAGTTTTCAACAGCGATGGAAAACGTATGCCTCCTACCTAGAAATAAGCTAAAAACTTCAAAGGAAGAGCTGCCTCCCTCAGAGCAGCATCCACATGCAATAGCTTTTAAGAGTGTAACTTCTTTTTTCTCGAAGTACAAACCCAAGTGGCTTCCAGAAAGGTCTATGTTGGTATGGATTTCAGCTGTGCAAAGGACAGGGCAACCACTACAAACAGGGCTCATAAATATTTGGAAAAAATACAAAGTAGCTTCAAACAGGCCCATATTACATGACTGGAAAGAGTTCAAAAAACCTTAGGCCTTGCTTGATCTAAAAGGCTTCAGCCTCCCAAACTGAACAGGCAATTAGGGCAGGTTCTGAACAGGAAGATCTGAAGCAGCAACTGGGAAGTGTGAACGCTCTCTGGAAAAATCCCAGCTGTGTCACTGACCACACTCACATCCAGCCAGCACAGGGGATGCCCAGCATGTCCAAACAAGCTTCCAGGTCACTGATTCTGATCTGCTCTCATCCCTCTCAGAGCTAACTTTTCAGAACTTAAAAACATAAAGGCTTATGGAAAAATAAATCCAAGTACACCAAGAGAAACAGTTCAAACATTTTACTAAATCAATTCACACGGTTTCAAAATTGTAAATATAATTAAGAACAACAGGGTTTCTGTATTTTTTTTCTTCCAGAATCATTAAGACAATAAACAAACACAAATTAGGTTTATAGCATCTGTGCTTTTAAAAAATGAAAGGAACGCCACTTGATGTATTGATAAAGCACCACAACACAGTTACAAAATAGGGTTGGCCTGCTTCTTTCACAGGTAAAAGACTACATACTCCTAACAACTTCCTGCTTCAATTCATACTTCATTAAGATAAAACTATAAAATCTTCTAGATTACACTAACTTCAGACAATGCCTGGTATAACAGTGCATTAACAGCAGTAATGCCAACTATCAGTGCCAACATAAAACAGTTTAGAGAGGAAAAACAAAACAAACAAAAAATTCCAAAACAAAACAACAAAAACCCCAACTTTATTCCCCTAGATGAGCAAAATTTAAAATAAGGGATGCTCTGCCTCACAATGAGTTATGGATTTGGGGATGCTGATGGGTGGAAGAGGAGGCTGGTACTGTAGCTTTCTAGGCTTAGTTGGCATCTAGTTTGGCCATTTCCTGCACGTATATTCCTATACTCTCGCTGTCGAAGAGCACGAAGTACACCGTCTTGATTGAAGAGGACATTGTTGACACAAAATAGCTGGAGATGGCTTTCAGGATCAGCTGAGCAGCTGTTTGCTTTGGGAAGCCATTTCTAGAAGGAGAGAGGAAAAAAAAAAAGAAAGAACATCAAGACTTTCTGAACCAACTTTTGATGGTTCAAACTCCCAGGGAAGGCTCCGGCTTTTCTCCAACACCTCACGGTAAATAAAGCTGCAAAGCCAGTTTTTACAGTCTGAATTAGAAGCTACAGACTTGCTGATTTAGGAAAGACTTAAAATGCTCCAACAGAAGAAAAGCATTACCAAAATATGAATACAGAACCTACACACATTGATGGGTTGAACCTTATGATACCTGATGTGTCAATTATTCTCATTTAGCAGGTAAGTAAACTAGGAGCCTGCTGAGTTCTGGAAAGCAGTGTATGTGTTGGAGCTGCGAAGTTAAAGCTGTCCTGAAAGCAAAGAAACTTAAAAGAAAAAAAAGGGACAGGGAACTTGATATAGAATATGAAACATGAAAAGACCCAAAGTACAACATGGTTTTACCACTGCTAATGGTAACTAAGCACAGGATTTTACCTAACCTGACCTAACCTGACAACCTTTCTTATAAACAACTTCACATTTTTATCTAGGAATCTTTGTCTGAAAGATTCATCTAATCTTAAAACACGTCAAACACAAGTAGAATGGTCTGAACTAAGCTATGACCTGAACTGTGAATTTTATAGGTCATGGCAAACTCCTGGAATTACACCTGGTAGCTGCTTGGAACATGTCCTGAACTTTGTTGCTGCGTTACTCCTGAAGTCCTGCTACTCACCCAGACCGTGGTTTTGCCCTGCCAAATTCTGAGTCCTTCCCCAGCCTCACTGACACGCACTCTGTAGTCAGTCTGAAGGTGATGGGACATGACCGCTCCCTTAGGAGTAGCACCCAAAAAGTACCTGAAAGAGCCTGTTGAACATCACCTGGTTCCTTGACACACACTTACAGATATCTGGTAGTTAACACTCGCCATTATAAAGTGTGATACTACAAATAATTTACAGATTACACAGATGGATGAGTTTCTCAGCATTTCCTGGGCAGTTCAAAGTAGCTGGGCTAAATTCACTTCTGGCTCTAAGAGGTGAACATTTCTCAGCACTTGCTCACTGAAGCACCACAGCCGTAGTAAAATGCTGTTGTAATCTCCCTCTTATTCTGTGCTGCAACACACCAAATGTGAAGGGCAACTGTGTCATGGCCCACTTGCTGCACACTGCCTTACCAAAAACATTCTCAGAGAGCAATTCTGTGTCAGTCCTGCCTGTTATGTGATCTTATACATGCTGTCTTGAAGACAATGTTTGTGGTATTTAAAAAATGATGGCATGAAATAGCTTACACTGTTTTTTCTTTTCTGAAAATGCCTGATTTTTTCTTCTATTAAAGAAAAGGAAAAAGCATTGTGACAAAAGCTAGTACTCTTCTGAAGCCAAATGACCTGGTCATGGATAATCTGCTGTGTGAGAAGTTTATCAGCTGAGAGCAGTTTTGACATAGGAGCCACTTAGGAGTCAGCAGCCTCCACACCTGGGCACTTGCAGGTTACCTATGAATGCTGCATCCTGGCATACAGTGAAGAGATCTTTCAGGAATTTTGCTCCTGAACTGTCATGCAGGGCAGCATCAAAACGGGGATATACACTGTTTCTGAATTGTTCTCTGAAGTCACACAACTTCTTGAGTGTTCTGGCAGGGTGCTCACACCAGGGCACACAAAAGAAGAGTGGCCTGGTGAAAGGAGGGCACAGTGCCAGGGATGCTGATAACAATCCATTGCTCAGGACACCTCTCCCAAGACAAATGAAAGAGAGCAGAAAAATCAGCAGAAAGGTGCTAGCCTGATGGCCATGTGTGGGCTGCAAGAAACAGAAGTCTTATGCATTGATCTATGGGTCTGAGTTAAATTCTTGTGAAAAGGCAGTTTGGGACTTTAGCCAAACCAGTGTCAATTCAGATCAAAGTCAGAACCTCAGAATGAAATCCCTTCTCTAAGGATGATTTCATGTTCAATTCCTAACTCTCCTTTCCCTTTTCTCCTGCTGACCCTACTAGACTGAACTCCAGGCTACCTCTGAACAGCACCCAAGTTGTGCTTTCCGTAAGTTGGCTGTAGCTGAGCATCTGGCCCAATGAATGCTACAAGCATGCTATTTTATTTCCCCTTGTGATTTATTTGAACTGCCCTCATGTAATCCCATTCCTCAACTATAAAAGAGAATGAAACTGTTTATGTGGGTTTATTGGGTGATGTCTGCTTGACAGATGCCTGTACTAGAACAGCTGCATACATGTGGTGTCTTTGGCATTTGCTATCTTTTAAAGCTTTACTTTTTTCTTTTTTTAATGCTTTTGACTTCATAAAAACAAAGTAGAGAGTATTGTCAGAATATATTATATTCTCTCCAAAATTAACTTACACTTGAGTATCTCTAATTAAGGGGGAAAAAAAAGGAAAAATACACAACCTCATATATTACTCAAGGGCTTTTGATTCCTCTCCATCTTTTAAAAGCACCACTTCAACTGGCTCAAGTAAGAATGACATGCATATGCCAAGTGGAGAACCTGCCCCAGATCCTGCCCGTCAGTAACCAGATTTGTGAACAGAATGTGAATCCTGATGATTGTTCAGGGCTTCATTATCTTCCAGTACCAATCACCTACTTCACAACAAGGGCTAGGAATGGTTCTTTGCTGGGAGCTATTCAGAAAAGACAGGGCTGTGTGGAAGATACTTTACATGGTCTCACTTTAACATAACCAATTCAATAGTCACTCTGCACACTCCACATTATTCTGTGGAGGAATAGAGTTTCTCCCGGAGAGTGATTCAGAGCTTCTCTTTGTAATGACCAGCCTGTGACCCTGACAGCTAATCCAACAGTTTACTATGAACCCTCTGCTCTATTTCTCTACTGTCCTGCAAAGTTTGCTCAGGTTTTCTTCTTAAAATTACAACTATGCAGATTAACCTTAGCTGAAGGTTTGTATGATGCAAGTTGCTTGGATTTATCATCCTAGTGAAACTTTTATTTCTTGTTCTTAACCCAGAACCTCAAATACTGTTTTCTGCCCTAGCCCACAGAGTATGCAAGAATTAATCTAGTGTTGCAACACAGCACAATGGGAAGAATATTCTTTCTGTACACCAGCCAACTTCTTTCATGGCAAACTCAAGAGGGTCAGTTGTTCAGTGTTAGAGACACAACTGTGTAATTGAGCCTGGATTTGGCCTTTGGTCTTCATCTGTGAGGGCCAGGTGTTCCCAACCTCCCTCTGCACCCCAAACCCAGGAGCCTCAGACTAAAGGTGCAGTCAGTCAGGATTGAAACTCTTAAGAACATGATCCAACTTTCAAAGCCACTGAGCAGACTGTACAGAGCCAGAGGACCTGAACTTTAGACTGAGGCCTTCAAAGACCTTGGCAAGGGTTTATAAGGTCTTTGTTTTTTAATGAAATAATCCCATGATGTAAACTGCATGGAATTCAGCTTATGGGTTTTGGATGAAAACTTGAAGTGACTCTGCAAATCCTGAGAATCAAGGCACTTAGGTTTGCAGCTTAAACAACACTAAGCCACATCTTCTGGCCATCCGAAGACAGGTAAGTTTCATCATGCACTAAAACGAGACAAAAGCGACTCCTTTTCTTCATGTTCTTTTCTACATCTCCAATTTATATGAATGAATTGACAGTCTGAAAGAACTTTTGATATTCTCTTAAAAGTTCATTTTATGCTCTTTATCTCATTTGCATGCTTTAAGGTTTGCAGGGATCACTATGAGATCTGCCAACACTAAACCAGTATTCAGGAAAACACTGCACGCTCCGTGCACTGCCTGAACCAACCTAGAAGAAACTCTTCTGTTAGGGAACTGTTATAAATGAGGAAGAAAAAAGCCAGCATTGTAGCAATGTGTTTTGTACATGGGAAGGGACTGGAACACCAGATGGCCCTTAGAGAATGTGACCTATTTGGCACCAAGTTTGCCTGACAGCCTTACCTGCCACTGCCAATGGAAGGAAATGCGATTGATTTCAGCTTCTTTTCATCAGCCAGAGCCAAGCAGTTCTTCACTGTCTTTTCCAGCAGCTCCTCGCATTTGTCTGAGCCCCACCCTGGGCTATTACAGTGGATCACAAATTTCGCAGGCAGTCCATGGCCAGCACTGACAACAGCTAGGAAGAATTGAAAATGGAACATAATTACTTTCCTCTCTTTAGGATTAAAGGAGTGTACATGTGATTAAAATAGGAAACAATCAACAGACATTCCTTTAGCCCCTCTGAATGTTTTAGATTACAAATCACACAGCCTTAAAATATAACATGATTACAGAGACTTTGTGTTTTCCATTTCCAGTTGCATTTTGCTGTGATAATTTATAAATCATAGCTAGGTTCAAGCCTATTTGAGAGAGAGCAAGAATTCATGACTGACATCAAAGGAAGCACATTTATACTGAGGACTGGGTAAAGAGAAGGGCAGTAACTGTTAGAACCCAAACCCAGATAAGGAATGATCTTGCTTTGGCTGGGTTTACTGCAGAGCTACAGTAAATATCAGGATGCTGGACAGGCACAAGGAGTTACGACTCCAGTGACCTTCAGCTACTCCTGCTAAATGTACAGTGTTCAGCTGGCTTCTGATCATACCCCAGCCCAAACTGGAGCAGTTCAGAGCTACTAGTGCTCTGCAAACCCCAAAGGAAGGATGGAAAAGAGGTGAATTAAGATTCTGGCTTTATTTCCAGCTTTGTCTCTGAATAACTACAATGAAGACATTTTGTGTGATTTCAAGACTTGGGGCCTGGCCTTATTTTAGCTTTTTTGTGTATGGGTCATCCAAGATCACTTGAACAATGCTGGGTTTAGTTTCTCTCTTTCATCACATTCTTGACAGAGGGGTGGAGAGGATGCATTTACAGATTTGCAATGTTTGATTCACACTGTTTGTGTAACAACAGGCCAGGCTTTGTATGTACAAAGAAATGAAGAAGAACTTTTACCATGCTAATCATATCTTATCACCACAATACTACCATGGACATGTGGGGACTAAGCAGATACAGCAGACCTTGCCTACAAACTGCTGACAGGCAGGGATTCTCCAGACGAGAGGCCTCCTCTGCAGGAGAACACGTTCTGGGTTCACCATTTCCTATCACAGAGCAACACCACTGTGCTCTGCATGCCAGAAACCAGGCTCAGAGAATCTCTGTCATTTCTGAACTCACTGGGCTGTGGTTGCAGATAAAAAGTTGTAACTTTGATTTGTTAAAAAAATAGGCGGGTGGAAGCAAAACACCCTAAGCACAAGCTGAGGGAAGAAAAATCTGAAAGCTCAGAAGAGCATACAGCGAGTCTTCACAAAGAGTAAGCCCTAAAATACCCCACAAAGTGTAGGTATAAAATGGTAGCTTATGTCTTCACAAAACCATGTTAAAAGTACCCTAAGTTTTTTCAAAAATTAAAAAATCAGGTTTGCAAAGGTGCTTAGATGTCTGAAATTCTCTATTCCATTCTGGAATGTTTATGAGGCATTTTGCTATTTAAGTATAGTAGAAATAACTCTTGGCACATAATCATCACATATGGATACTATCCCGTGGCTGCTGCAGGAAAAAGAAAATAGACTTTGTCATGTGGATCCTGACCAGGGGTTAACCAGAACATTCTGAAGGACAATGGAAGCACAAGCATTTATGTTCTTATGGGTTTGCAGAGTCCCAACATGGTGAATAGCCTCAGTGTTAGGCAATGTTAATTTGTCATAATGTGCAACTAAAACGTTGGCAGATTCAGAATACATCATAAATCCAAAAAAAAAATCTATTAAAAGCAGCTGACATATCTCTAGTCAGATGTGAAATGTGGATATCATCTTCACCGTGAAAGAATAAAATACTGTATTGATACACATGACCAACTATAAAATTTCTCAGGTATTGTTTTCCAGGGTAGTCATTAATTAACTCATTAGGATTCTGATGAGGACAACTGTTCATTACTGAGAGCAGCTGTCCCTTACTTCAAATGCAAATGCACTGAAATGGGAAGTAAGAACGAGAAAGCCAGCTATGGACTTATTCTGTGCTAGTCACATTCCAGGTAAGAATTCTGGTTATGGGTAGATTAGAGGGATGCCCATAGAACTGAGAAATCTGAAAACTGGGTAGGACTGAGAAATGGATGTATCCATTCTGCTCTAGAGTTCTCCAAAAAGTCCCTAACAGTCAGTTTATCCCAGTGCAAGGCAGAGCTGCCCTGGGGTAAGACTGCCAAGCAACCACCCCCAGATCTGAGGGATGCACTGATGGCTGAGAATAAGAAAATTTTCTCTTCAACTTGCCACCTATTTGGAGTAGTTTGGTCTGGGCTGGTAAGCAATCTTGTGCAGAAGTTAGTTAAAAAAAAAAAGTGAGTAATTGAATCTGCATATTTTTGTGGAACAAAAATTCCAAGAAAAACATAATAAAATTTTTAAAAAGCAAGGGAGAAACCCCCAAAGTATTAAGCTCCAGAAGTAAACAGTTGTAATTTTTCCTGTCAGAGCTGAATTCTTACATCTCCCCTTCAGCTGTAGTTAGGATTCGTTTACAAAACTGTGCACACCATATTTATTTTTATAGCATAAACACAGATGGCAGAATCAGCCTTCTATATGAACAACATGGATCAGCAATTTCACAGATGGTGTAAAATTATATATTGCCATTATCAAACTTTATTACTCACATAGTAGATTTTTCTCCGATATTACATAAATTTGGATAACTAGGCATCAAAAAGTCATAAGCTTTTATAGTGATGATTTTGGCACTGATTAAACTAAGTACCCAAGCAGATGCTGAACTTTAAGCACGTGCTTAAGTTCAGCGAAAGTCAGTGGCATTTCAGCAAAGCAGATGTTTAAGAGAGTTGGACTCAAAGATAAGCATCTCATTAATTGCTTTTCTGAACTGTGCCCTTAATGATCACCACTGAGTGTGTGTATGCACATACCTGTGAACAGCCTGGCTTTACTGTAACACTACAGCACTGCCCCTTTCCCAGGTGCTTTGGTAAAGGTTACTTAAGACGAAATGTGTGCAGTTTAACTGTGGAGAATACAAAGATACAGCCCTTGGGAGCTGCCTGCAGACAGCAGAGCTGCTGCAGGAGGAGCTGGGCTGTGTGAGCCAAGCCCCAGTGCCCGTGGAGCTCTGGTTGGGGTCCCGAAGCGCAGCCTCACCTCCGGCTATGTCCAACGGCACGTTCTTTTTGCGGAGCTCATTGACAGCTTCCACAAACTCCTTGCCGCCTTTCTTTTCCAAAGTGCTCCCTGAACAGAGAATTGTTAGTTTACTCCTCTGATCTCAGCAGACACGTGACTCATCGTTCACTTTTGTTACATCACTCTAGAGTTTTCTGCCCAAATATTTTTTGGGGACTGCAAAGTAAGATCTAAACCTTTTGGGACTTGAGAATTAGCTAGTCATTAAAAACAACAACAACAACAACAGAAAGAACAAAAAGACAACCCTAACAACCCAAAAACCTTACACTGGTATCCCTTGCTAACATTCTCAGACTTGCATTTACTGTCAAAAACCATCTGACATGACATCCCTACCTCCTTCCTTCTCATGAGCATCTCTTAGTGTGAAATGTTCCAGAATAAAGTGCTAGCTCAACAGTGGTTGAAGGTTTGTAACTCCTTCCCTTAGGATTCATTTCCCCTCTTCTCTTATAAATTGTTTTAAAGAGCCATTTGCCACAATAAGAATTTGAAACTCACCTGATCTTGGTCCCTGACCCCAACAGGTGGCCCCAGGAATGAAACAGTCTCGTGAGTGCAGCGGGCTGCTTTACTTGGTAACTGCCCAGCTTGTTGAGCCACCTTTAACCAAGAGGAAGAGCCTCAGAAATAAGAGAATCTCTAAGGAACACATTCCTCCAATGAACTTCTCTAACTGCAACTAAGGAGCTGGACAAAGTCATTCTGGGAGGAGAAGAGCTGTGCAGTGTGTCAGGGCAACCAAAAGGTATGCTGTTTACAAAGGCAGTCCATCACTAAATGGTTTAGATCTTATTTTGCAGCTCTAGTTTTAAATATTAATGAAAGAAAAAACAGCCCAAGAAAGCATTTTCCTAACTACATAAGCAACCCACATAATTTTGCACTGTGCATATTAATTATAAAGGTAGGTAAGTAAAAGCAGTGATATCATAAAGGCTCTGATTTGAGATATTGCTTTGAAAACTGATTTCCAAAAATTCAGAACTAGGATCTCTAAAGATCTAGACATTTACTTGGTGACACCCCTTACTTCCACTGATGAAGAAAGAAAAAAAATGCAATTTCTGATGGAAGTGCACATACTATATGCTCCAGGAAGCAGGGTCCCTCCTCCAAGATTCTGGTTACTAAATCAGGTTGGTTATAGCTCTAGGAACTAAGAAGACTGCAAGATGCTTTTGTTTTGTGTTGCTAAGTTTCTTCCAAACTGAAAAGTTGAAAACAATGCATTTGTTTTCCATTCAAAAACTGACTCTATGACCCTGAGTCTATTTTGTTAGTGGGAGTTTATTGCTTTGGGGGTACAAAAGCTGAGGACAATTACAAAAGCTATGCCTTTTCTTTGGCTTTTTCATAACCAGTTCACAACAGGGTTTGCCAAAAACTGGATTGCAAGGTCAGACTGTGTAGGTCAGTGTAATTTGCTCTTTGTGCTCATATAAGCTTTTAAATATAAATACTTCAGCCAAACTCCTAAGAATTTTCTGAAACTTAAAGTTACCTATCCCAGTGCAATTGAGTGGGAGGATCATCTTACAAATCTCTTAGAAAAGACAGTAATGGCTTTATTTGTAGCAGCAAGGTGTCTCAGGAGAGTGCTGGGAAAGGAGATGCAGAGCAGCACTGAGGTGCTTGGAAGAACTCTGCCCTTCAAAGGCAGCGAATTACCAGAAAGCACAACGCCCTGTGCCCTTTGCTGAGCCCATCCAGTAGATGTGGCTGCCTCGAGGGTCTTATGAAATGTCCCTGACAGAGAGGGGATGGGAAGGGAATGAAACAGCCTTCCATTCTTGTTGTACGTATTTCCATACCATTCCTATTTTTATTTATATATATTCCAATTATATCCCCCATGAGTCCATGAACTCTGATCAGCCCTAAAACCCATGACATTCATAATCCTTAATTTCTCTTGTTTCAAGGGGAAACATAATTAAGCCTTGTGCAGAACCTGGGAACAGCAAAGTTCTATTAAGTAGGTCATTTCTTTGCCATTGCAAAGCTGTTGTACATTTAATGGAAGTTAGCCTAGTTTGGTTTAATTCCATCCAGAAAGATCAGCTTTTTCCCTTCTACTGGGAATTAATTTATAATTAAAAGCAATGAAAACCGTGTCAGTTTACTTCACTGAGCTCTCTTCTTGCAGATTTGGTACAAAGAAGAGAAAAATTAGTATTTGGTATGAATGAGTGAAATATTCTGCATTTACTCCTCAATTATACTCTTCTTCTGATTAATAGTGAGAGTTTATATTGAAATCATACCGGACATCTACATTGTAAATTAGCTTAATCTGGCAAAGGACAGACTGTATTTAACCATTTTACACTCCACTAGTAAGTTTCTTGATGGAAGTCTTGCTTCACAGCTTCAAGGTTAGTAGCTTATTTGCTCACAGGCATAAATATGTGTCACTCCCATGAGAATAAGATCATTATCTCATGCTTTCCAAGCAGGCATTGGTATCAGTGTTGAAAACAGCGTTAGCAGAAATTTAGGCTCTAAAATTCTGGGATAAGCCCCCAGTACATTTAAATTGTTAGGGGAAAAAAACAACAAAAAAATTAAAAAAAAATTTAGATGGGTAAAAGTTAATCATTGGAAGCTAAGCATTTGTGCACTTCTATTCTTTCTTACAGCAGTCAGAGGCAACAGGAACCTACACTAAGGAACGAGCAGTCCAGCTTCAAGAGACAATTTTCTTTGTAGGGTAGCAAACCATTTCTTTGTCACAGGGTAGGAGACAGGCACATTGGCTAAATGGGTCTGACAGACTTTGGAAGCATATTCTTCAGGTATAGGCTACTGTGACACTCTGCATACTACTCAGCCAGCAAAGTCACAGTGCTACTGCCCAACAGGCTGACCAGAGCTACATTTCTCTGTGTGTTACTCAGAAAGCAGCCCTTTCAGAAAAAGCAGGTGGTGCAGGACACTGTCCCTCCAAGTCAGTACTGAAAACAAGGCCTCAGGCATGGGGGGAGCCCATTCTCACAGCAATGGTGAGGTCAAGATCAGATGCAGAACAAAGGCTGGGATCAGCTACTTGTTTTTAAGCATTGCCAGCAACTTCTGCATTTGGCCCAAATTCTGATTTGCCTTCTCAAAATTACCAAGGCAGTTCAGTCAAAGTACTCTTACCCTTTTATAAAATCCTTCAAAAATCTGTATGTGAGAGGGGTAAGAAAAAGCTAGGAGAAAAGTTACTCAGGGGACAGTTAAAATGGCTGAATTAAGAGGTCTGTCCTGTTTCCTGTCATGCCTTCTCTCTCATTTGTGTAGCTCAGGTGACTGATGTGTGTGCAGCACTAGCCTGGGCTTGTGGGCTTGGGGACCATGGAGCAGGGTTAGGAAGGTCATTGGTCCATAAGGATCATCTTAAGAGTTTGGAAAATACAGACAGGTTAGATCCAGCACGTGAATCCAGATGTGAACATCTGAAACTTGGCATGGAGAAGGTGCACTGGAACTGGTTAAAAATCTAAAGATCAGGACTCAAACCACATTCAAACCAGGCACTTAACATGTCAAACCAACAATGTCGTAATTTGTTTTCCTTGGTCATGTGCCTGCATTTTCCACACTGCTCCTGCACTTCAATTTTGGTGGTGCACTCCACTGTTACTTCTGAAAGGCTGATTTGGCAATAAAAACCGAAAATGCCCACTAGGTTTGTAATTGTTCATTTCTTGTTCTGATCAGTCAGGACTGCTGGAAGTGAGAAATGAATGCAAATCTGCATAGCTACAACAAGCTGGTGGCTGCTGATCGACCATGCACACACATACGAACTCCGCAGCACTGAACTTGCCATTACCTACTTCACCACCGGTGTAGAAGTCAGAGTTTGTCGGGTGAACGACAGCATCACTGTCGATCGTGGCAATGTCAGCCTGTACAACTTGCAACTACAACAGGTAAACAGATGTATATCAACCACGTTGGACAGAGACCCAGCACAGGCTCTACATTTACACATGTACCAACGTCCATATTTTCCTACCTTTACATCTCCAAACCTTGCGCCAAAGGAGTATGCTGAGTTGTGTGTGCAGGTGTGTGTAGAGAAAGGGGTGTAGGGAGCAGCAGGAGGAATATTGAGTATGACATGATCAAATAAATGTTAAAATGACAAGTCAGAGCAATCACATGAGATTATTTCCAAAGTTTTAAAATCAGCTAATGCCCCATTTCACTTTGCAGAAACCTAAAACAACCAGTTCCCCACAGAGCATGACATTAAAATATGGAATCTGTTTAAAAAAGAGAAATTCAGGATCATCAAGCCAAACAAAATAATTAGTTTCTCCATCTTGTCAGCACCAATAAGCTGACAGGCACTGATTTTGTATGTAAATTCATCATTTTGTTTTTAAAACTGCCAGTGTCCTTTACATGGAAGAAACCATGTATTTGCAGCCAAGGTCGTACAGAATTTGCTTTAAAAATAGAAATAATTGTTCGTATCGTTTAAAAGCAAGGTATATTTTTTAATTTTGTGCTGGAATGGCTAAGACACGTGCAGAAGTATATGTATTTCTAAGAAAGACTGATTTAAAAATTATCCTTCTTAGACCTTTTTTCCTGTTAAGTTACTTCTCTACATTCCCATAGGAAATGAAGCAGTAGTAAAATTATGGGTTGTATTCCACTATGGAAGTTTCAGAAAAAGACAGCAGCAGGTATAATCAAATAAGGGAACACAGTATATAATGCATGAAAGGTAATTTTTGTTTTGCTGAAGAATAAGCTTCTGCTAAAGAAGGATTTTTAGATTTCTTATCAATCTGAAATCTGAAAGAGAGAAGCTTTAAAAGCAATTCTCCACCCATGATAGTTCACTCTTGGTATAATATCAGTATTTGTTTCCAGCTGAATTTAAAAGTGACAGGGAAGAACTGAAACATAATGGAAACAAATTATTGCCTGAATTAAACACCAAATCATGGTTTGGAAGATTTGGGGATAGCTAATTATTTAATAAGCTCTTTCCAAAATTTTTAAGCCTACTCTAAGTATTGAAATAAAAACTCTGAGATTGCAGGTAGAATGGAGAAACTGCTTATTTTGAGAAAAACCTGACAAAAAAGTATTTTAGTCCTCAGAGTATCCAAATAAGAAACCCCCCAAAATAGCTAACAGTCACATATGATCATTATGGAAAAGAATTTAAAATTTTTGAACTGAAATCAGCTTGAAGACTAGCAATACATGCAAGTATTCAGAATTGGTCAAGAAGTATTTTGAATATAGTTCTTCAACAAAGCAGGACCTGCAAGATTTGAATTTCTGCTCTGATTAAAGGTATGAAGCCCTAGAGAGTAAATTCTGGGTTCCATAATTTCCATGTGACCGTTAGTTGTGTCAACCCATGCCCCATTTACCTAGGTCATCTTTAAGGTCAATGTCAGCATTGGTAGGATTGATAATGGCCTCCACCTCGAAGCCGGCTAAATTACTGATTTCACTGTGAATAAGGTTCAGCTGAAAAGAAAAGCATGAGGTGGGAAATAACAGGACAGCTGGGAAATCACAGAGAAGCTGCAGAAAAGTGAGCTTTGCAACACAGATGGAGATAGCATCATTGCAAACAAATATGCAAAATAAAAGGCAGGTCATAAAGGTTTATTATCCCAAAAAAATTCAAACACAAGACTCAAACATTCTTCACACTGGGAGAACATGAATGTACCTACTAGTAGGCTCTGTTTTGGTTTTATGCTGATCACTATTTGGGATTCTTATTAATATCCAGTATCTAAAGGGGGCTTACAAGAAGTCTGGATAGGGACTTTTCATGAGGGCATGGAGTGACAGGACAAGGGGGAATGGTCTTAAACTGAAGGAGGGTAGGTTAAGATCAGCTATTAGGAAAGAATTCTTCCCTGTGAGGGTGGTGAGGCGCTGGCACAGGTTGCCCAGAGAAGCTGCAGCTGCCCCATACCTGGAAGTGTTCAAGGCCAGATTGGATGGGACTCAGAGCAACCTGGTCTGGTGGAAGGTGTCCCTGCCCATGGCAGGGGGGTTGGAAGGAGATGAGCTTTAAGGTCCCTTCCAAACTGTTCTGTGATTCTTATTTTGCCATTAAAAGAGGGTATTTGTTTCTTCCCCAAGCATAGATGAAGGACACCCTAGGCATCCCTTAAGCATCAATGACAGGGATGTGCTGGGACCATTCTGCACTGAAACGGGATCAAAGCTGCTGCTCCTCCTTCTTTAAACCAGCAAACACGAGCCTATCTCTGAGAAAGCATGCACTTGTCTCCAGCAATTCCTTCATCCCAACAAGGGGATGTGGTCTTTTTTATTTCCTTATCAGAGGTCACCATGTCCTGTATTACAGCACTTCATTCCTCATTACAGTTCTGCAGCCTTTGGGAAGGTCTGGTGAGGTACCGTAAGCAGACACATGATATTACATGCTTATTGCTTCTAGTTTGTATTTTATTTGCTTTACTTCCTTTTGTCCCTTATGAGAATAGAGATTTTTAACCCTTCCCATTAATTAATGCCCATTTACTCCTCTAAGTACCTCCATACATTTCAAGCATGTCTTTCAATTTCTTTCTTATGAATCAGGAGGATTTTTTGCTGGGCACACAGGAAACTGAGGAAGGCAGCACAGAGATCAAGAGACTGATCTCACATCTGCACTATGTGTTCCTAAAAGACTGTTTGGGTGTCTCCTTACAGGATGTGACCCACACCACCACAGAACCAACTCTACAATCTGAGGCAACCTAATGGGAATGCTATCCTTTGCTAAACTTGGCAAAGGTCAAAACTGCACGTATAGGAAGTTTATAAACCAGGGTTTGAGCAGGTTGTGATGCTGTTTCGTAGCTTTTGTTGGAAGTCTGATTTCATAGGCACCAAGTTTACTACAGTCAAAACTTTAAAACTTCAAAAGTACAAACAATTTTCCAGACTTTTTCATTTGGGAAATACGTAAGTTGCAGCATAACCCACATCTGTGTTTACAATACGTATTTAAAATGATTTTTTTCAGTAGCTGTTTAGGTGATATGGAAAGCGACCACGAAAGAGAAAGCTCTCATTCATTTATGTAATTCCTACAACCAGCTGCAGTTAAGCCAGGCTTTCTTTTTAATCCAAAGCCCTCAGCCTACAAAGCATAACATACCTCCAGGCATGGCACTTTATCTCAATATCAGAATTTTATCTCTTGTTTGTAGTCCACATTCTGTACACTTAACTCTTCAAATAATTTCTTTGTGTATGTTGATTTATTAACATGGAATATGAGCCAGTCCATGAAACCCATACAAGTGAATGGGACATTTAAGGAGGCCACCATCCCTATATTTAAATTTTATGAAAAAAAAATTTCCATTTCATTAATTTGATTCTATGAATTGACCTTCTTTCTCTTTTTAAAAGCCTGCAATTTCATATAATTTGCATATGTTGCTTAAATAAACTATGTTACCTCAAACTAGGGTGATTTTGACTAAAAATGAGTGTAATTCAGCCCTGTTTTAAGTATGTGTCTGTTCGGGAATTTGTAATAAAATCTAAGAAAGCTTCCTTTCCAAATAGCTTGGAATCCTTTAATACTTCACACGTGGTGAGTTATTCATACTGGAGTTTGAGTCTTGAGTTTGAAAACAAGCAACTGCTGTTTAAAAAAAAAGTCAAATCAAATCAAACCAAAATGTTAAATAAATCATGAGTTTTAAAATTAAAAAAAGAAACCAAAACAACAGCAAAACACATGCACACACCACGACTGTTTTGTGGAGATTTTATTATGTTCCTAAACATATTTTGCTCACTCTGTAAGTGATCTCTTTGATTCCTAATTCTGCGCTCTAAAAGTTTTTGCCCCAGATCTATCAGCTAAAGACTGTTTTTGTTTTGGACCTTAAATCTATCCTGAGCCTACTCATATATAGGATTTACGTAACACCCAGCTGGTAATTAAAGTTTCAATTTAACATCAACAAGAAAATGCCTAAAAAGCTGCCCATGACTGATAGCATGTGTTGGCAGCTAAGTATTATTACTAAATTCTATATTTACTGCTCAATGCACTGTTAGCTATCCAATTGCCAAAAACAAATAAAAAATTAATCAGAATTTTTCCTGTGGAATTAAATTCTCCAATGAGTAACCACTCAATTTCACTACCCAATAGTATGAAGCATATATTAGGCAGAAGTGATCCCCTAAAGGGCCACTTCAAAAAAATAAATAGACACAACTTGCATATACATATGCAACAATGAATGGACAGAACTTTAGGTAACATTTCAATTTAATGTTAGATAAAATGCAGATGGCACTTAGCACATCCATGAATACTTTCTAAGCCAAGCCTGGCATTTCAAATTTCAGACAAATTATCTTAAAAATCTTGAAGCTTTTTCTGGTATGAGTTTCATACTGAAAACTGAAGATGCCTATTGCAGACCACAAGCTGAGTCTCTTGGAAAATCCAAACCTTAAAGCTTAGGCTTGAGGTCCTGCAACTCTGCCTCTACTTTGAAATCCTCTCAGGAAAAACAAACTACTTAATGTGCACAATGCCACCTTTCCACTGGGATGTCACTTGTAGGATGTGCCATCATTTACATATTAACTAGATTTTAATAATTAATGTAGCACTAATAAACTTCTACAGGTATAACTGAAAGGTTTTTTGCCATTTCATGACCTCTAAGAATTTTCCAGCTGAATGTCAGCAGTTACCTAGAGATTTAATGCAATAACTGTAATTTTAAAAACTGAACAATATCCAGGTTTGCAACATTCTCATTTGTGTTTTTTGCATCCAATTAAATCTGGGGTTATTAGAAGGATGAAGAACCGCTCTTGCAAATAAATTCCTTCCCTTCTGCAAACATGGAGCCAAGGAAAAGATTTTTCCCATTAAATACTTATGAATGATGTGATATCAAAACCAAGATTATTTTCTTCCTTCTCTGCATTTAGCAAAGGATTTTCTGATCTGGCAGATAATGGTTTTGCAAACCAAACAGACATGCTGGAAAGGTATTCAAGAATGTCACAGGAGGTTAGAAAGATCCTGATTGATTGATCTCAGCAGCAATTCTTCAAATGCCTTCCCTAACCCTCAGAACATGATCTATTTGATTTGGAGTGTTCCCTCACAGGAGACAAAGAGCTTTTCATTTTCTTTTAATTTTTCTTTTCATTATATGTTACAACAAAAGGCTACCACCTGGTCCCTCTCATGTGCAGGGCTAAATGACAAGGACCCAGTGCAGGCATGGATGTGTCACACCAGTAATTTTCTCAGGGGGCTGGACTCCAAGTGAATGAGAAAGCCAGAAAGTCCATTCTCCAGTACCAGGACTCACTGGGAAGCTCTACAACACACTGGCTTTGCCCACCACCTTAAAGGAGTCCTGGAGTTTATGATTTTCTTCCACTGAGCCCAACAGCAAAGCCCCACTGATTTGCTGGGTCAGTCGTGCTGGAACACAACACTAGGTCTTATTACAGGTTTCCTATGCTAACTAAAATGAGCTCAAAATCAGCTCCAGAAGTCTGACATTACTTGCTTTCTTGAAACAGTAATGTAGACTATAAATTTTGGGTTCTAATTTAGTCATCAAAATATTTTCAAAAAACACCCCCCTAATAGGAATAAAATTAAAAAAAACCCTACCAAACCAGCCATCTAACTGTAGCTGTAAAATTAAATGTGGAAAATCAGAAGTCTTGCAAAAAATGTTACTCTCGTGCATGTTAAACTTGGCAAATAAACTGAAGGATAAATGGAGAACAACCTCAGTATGAAATAAAAATGAGTCAGAGGAGTTACATTCCACAATGGACAATGGCTCATCTTCTATGGCTTACAACACAATGAGCTGATTATTGAATGATAGCAGAAAGATGCAGTTTTACTTAAGAAAATTTTGCATCACAAATTAAAGGCAGGTTTCAGGATAAAAGACCAAATTAATTTAATGACTTGTCTCTTTATATGGATCCTCTTTAAGCAGATATGTATTTGTATTAAACCAACCCACATCCCCAAATCATATTCACAGGGAAAAAAAGAATTGTTCATGTCTAGCTTTTCATAAAAGCATCATTCATTATTACACAGCATTAACTTCTGTAAATCACAAAGCAGAACACAGCATAAAAACCATTATTATGAACAAATGTCTAAAATAGGTTTTGATAAAAACCTGTAAATCATTTACATCGGCAATGAAGTGGGCTGACTGTTGGAAAAAGTACATTTTATTCTTAAAATAATCTCTTTGGCAGATGCTTATCTGTAACAATTATGTTGTTTATGAGTGAGACAGATTACAAGCACAGGGGCTTTTCTTCTAATTAAGTATTTAATTATGTAGTCACATGAAGACTTATTTGTGTACTTTTTAAAATGCCCTAGAAGTTGTAGAAGTTGTTTCAGAGAATTTCTTTGAAATTAGAAAAACTGGTATCATATATCTCCTCAATTCCTCAGTGGGGAAATGTCCATTGTACCTAGATGTTTTGTGGAAAAGGGGGTGGTAGGACTGGGCTATTCCCTAAGCAGCACAGAAAAATAAGTATTAATTTATAAAAATGCAGGATCATACCTTCTGGCCAAGAAACAGGCTTTTGGTGGACAGGACTGTGAAACCATCTGCAGGAGTTCCCTCTGTTGTACTGTCAGCACTGGCTGATTTGCTCACTTCTCCCTGCTTCTTCTTCCAAAAATACAGTTAATTAGTTAACTCAAGGCTCTGAGAAAAACAGTTTAATGACACCAAGATATATGATATGCACTGAATGCTTAGCAGGCAATAAAATGCCTGTACAAACAGTGACGTTGGATTTTATCCTTTAGTCCAACCAAAGTGCCTGATAACAGCTGAAGGGATCAATAGGAAAAACGACCTCAACGTTCGCAGATCTACAGGCGCCTTCTCTTGCCCACAACAGTGCACAGTTGAGATGACAGTTGTCTTAAATGTTGCAGGCAAACATATAAACAGCTCCAAACTTTTAACAGCTTTCTAATGGCTTGTGTGGACAAAGATTACAAATCTCTGCGTGTGGGCAGACGTTCATTCTAAGCTAAAAACTGACTTGTCAGAGAATAAATTTCATCTGTCATGGGAGGTGCTCCCAGATTTCACAGGCTTATTTTTAGAAATGCTCCTTTGTAGTGTGGCTGTCCTTAGAAGCAGTGTCAAAAGAAGACATCTTTCTATCTGCCTGCTTGCAGGAAATGGGAGGAACAATTTTCTGTCTTATTTAACATCATCACCTACTTTCATCTCCAGTAAAACTGCTGGAGGAGAGAGAAGGAGTTCCCCTCAACCACCATTTCTTTTTGCAACTCTATTACTGCAGTGAAATAACAGGTTTCAGGAATGAATTGATTTACTGAACAAAAAGGAGAATTAGGAACATTTTGAAAAGGAAGTCAAGTGTCGAAGGCTGTGGTTATAAACTCAATTGGTGCCAAGAATAATTTTACATTTTCAATAAAGTACCTACTTACAATTTCATATAAATATTTCGTGCCTCAGCAATATCTATGTTGAAGCAGAAAAAGCACACCTGGAATACTGAGCTAGCCACTGTTCTCCTATTGTCCCTTTCCAAAGTATATAAACTAAGTCTGAGGCTGAACAACTAGAATGACTTTGATGCAAGGGTACATTGTGCTTTTAGAAGCTGTAACTGTAGTTTACTTTACACAAGTGTTTTGAAAATTAGATTTTCATGGGTCTTATTTCAATTCCCTAGGAGTTTATTGTAAGCCAAATACCAATACAGTAAGCAGACAATACAGTTTATTGTGTGGAAGAAAAACAGAACCCCACAACAGGCTTCCTGCTTTTGTAATCAAGTAGGGCAAAAAAATTCCAGATTTAGGGAAATTATTAATGCATGGTTATTGGAAGCACTGCATTTGAAATGTCAACTACTAGCTGTTCTGAGGGAGAAAACTAAATTCAACAGCTCAAAAAACCAAAAGAGTGACACAATCAGAAGAATGATCAAGTAAACAGTAACAGGATAAATAAAGAAGCTTTGCTTGACCCAGAGGCAACTTGCGCATTCCTTGTCCATTTCATGTGAAATTCCTGTACTTTTCTTCCTATTTGCCTAACTTATTGCTTAACAGTAGTAGCTTTGCAAAAGAAAAAACATCCTTGGCTACACTTGTACAAATAGAAAGATTCTCTACTCCTACAAACCGAAACCTGTAAGGCATGACCAGCACAGTCCCCAGACACCGCCTTCTGTCTCCTGGTACCAACACCCTCTGGCCACCTCGGAATGTTTCTTACGAAGAACAGAGTATTTATAGCCCATCTGCCTGTGCTGCAGACCTGGGCCACTTCTGAGGGTGTTCAGACTCCAGCTGCACCAGGGAGAAGGCAGTGCTCCTCCTTCCCTGCTCACACTGTGACTGAAATCACCACTGGTAACAACACACTCAACGGAGAGCTGACCGTGTGTGAAGCTCCCTGCCGCTACTGCTGGCAAGCCTGTTTGTGTTTAAAATAAACAGGTTACTCTACCTTAGATTTCCTCGCTCCTTTCTTGCCACCTGTTTTCTTTGATACAGTTTTCTTCTGTGATGGAGACTTTGCCTTTTTTGCAGGGGGTGGCGTGATGATGGCTTCCAGTTTTCCTTTTGACCCCCGCTTCTTTGCCAGCAGCTCTGGGTGAATATTGGGTAACACTCCACCACTGGCTATGGTGACCCCTTTCAATAGCTAATCGAAAATTTAAAAAAAGTTGTACATGACAAATTCCAGCATTTACTCATCGATAAATAGAAAATAGGATTTACTGCAAATTTTGTACACTGACTTGAGTTTCTCCATCATTATCCCTGAAGAAGAGAGATGTGAAATGCATGAGATGGAGCTGACCACAAACCAGATTTTAACTATAAAGGGAGCATGTGTTCTTCTTGCATCTCTAGGGCTCACTCGAGATCTGTTTCTCTGAATCCACGCCATGAAGGCTGTTATCCAATGAATAAAAACAAGACAGATCCAGGCACCCACCAGAGCGCCCAGCAGGGCAGCCTGTGAGAGAAAAATGGGACCCCAAAGTCCAGGGTGAGAGACTACAACGGGTGCCACACTGTGGAGAATCCAATATATGTCCCAAGTGCTGAATTTTCCTGAAATTGTGTTATTAAAAAGAATTTTTTTTCCTAGAAAAAGAAATTTCAAAATGGAGGGCAACATTTATACAAATCTCTATACCTGTAAGTCTTTAAATACTCAAAACTGTGCAGTTCATTCAAGCCTTTAAAAGCAGATGTGAAATATATCATGTTCTGTATTTAAAACCACTTTAACCCATTTTTATACATCTAGTATACATAATTCACTATTCAGGAGGCTACAGATGCTGATACTAAAGTCCCCCAGGTACTCCCACCTTCTGATTCATGTTTACTGCTCCCCAATCTCAACTCAGTGAGGCTCCAGGCTTACAAAGGATAATGAATGGAAGTATTACCTAATTTCAGACAAAGTCAGAAGGAGGGTGATTGGGGGATGTTATTTTTTTCCCTGCTCCATCATGATACACAGGTTTGGAGAAACATCTTTTCAGATGGGTTTTTACAGCACCTCACACAAAGGTACATTAATCCCAGCCACTGCCTCTGGCTGACATCACAGCACTGTAATAATAATGCCCACTTTGTGGCCAGGTTAAAGGCATCTTTAAGTCTGCAAAGGACACAGACTTGCAAGAGTTCAGAGCTCTTCTGTGGTCACAATAACAGACTTCAGTGAGAACAGGACAGGTCCCACTGAGTACTCAGCTATCTGAACTAAAAACAAACAAAAAAACCAGCATCTGCAGGGTTTTCTGTGTCCTTGAAGAATTTATGACAATACCCCAGTCCAAAAGAAGTGGTTGTAATAGTGTTAACAAACATCATTTTACATCTCCATTGCATTTTTACACATTTTAGGAGTGCTGAAATACCTAATTAAGCTGAGTGCTGTAGTTAGTTACACAGCCAGCGTGCTAGTGAGTGTTTCCTGGTGTGCTACTCAATAAGCAGAGGTCTTGAGTTACAAGTCAGCTATGTGGAAAGACAATTTAAGAAGCCCTAAAGGAAATCCTGGCCTTCACATGGCAGAGGTTTTTCTTACCTGATTTAATTCTTCATCATTTGCTACAGCCAACAGGATGTGTCTAGGAGTGACTCGACCCTTCTTGTTGTCCCTTGCTGCATTTCCAGCCAATTCCAGAATTTCCGCTGGGGAAAAAGTAAGCTCCTTTTAATTACAGTGCGGTCATTAAGAAAAGTCAATGTGTTATTCAGCACCCATGCAAAAAGGTATGGGAATTACATCATGTTACTCCTAACTGCTGTAGATACACTCAATAGACATCTAACTCTAAAATTATCATTTTGTTTTCATATGTCTAATCACTGAAGAACAAATGCACACACTTAAATCCTGTGCTTTAAACGATTTTTTTTTAATTCTTTTGAATCAGTTTCCCTAGATTCCTCACTTTTCAGTGTTCTCAAAGCTACTGTGTGTTCATCTCTTAGGATCCCTCTCCTATAAGAGAACGGAGTACAGCAGATACACAAATTCTATAGGTCTTTTTCTCAAACCTGTCAAATGTGAGTTCTGGCTTGCATCACTTCTACTTTTTTATTATTGGAAAAGACACTATTCTCAATGACTCATTTTTAGCATTAGGGAACCATGTAAGCACACATCCAAGTCAGGACACTAAAAATACAAATTCTGCTGCTGCTACACTCAAAGATTTTTTTTCTCTATCTGAGAAGAAGTTTTTAACTAGAAAAAGTAATTGGTGAATCATGTTTATTTGCTCCGCATAAACTATTTCCTTAGAAGATATTTCCAGCATTGACAAAATAATGTTTAACAACTATGCATATAATGGCTTTCACTGAATTAGGAAAGATGAACTTGTTCCCCTTGCAAGGATCTTTGAAGAAAAAGGCTAGAGCATTACCTGCTAACTGATCTATCTTCAGCTCAACAAGCCTTGGGCAAGGATAGAATTAATTACAAGAAAGTCTGGGGAATAATTAAAAAAAATGACATAACATGTTTATCAGACTTTGCAATTTAGTGCTACTGCTGCCTCCATTACACCTAAACTTCATCTCCTTCTCTACAATCTGTGTTTCACTACTGATTTGGTAGATATCCTTTTGCATATCTGGTAACAACTGGAAAAAAGAAAAAAAAAAAAGGAAACGTCTTTTTTTACATCTATTATACACTAATATTAAAATGTAAATTACAATAATATATGAGCTTGATTTCACATTTAAGAACTGACTATACCATGTGAGCTCTCCTGTAAGCTTGTTCTAGAGGAAAATAGAACTGAATTAAGGCATTAACCTGGAAACAAAACAGACTAAAATCAAGTCCATGTGACCACATGCCTTTACCATAGGACACAGTAAATCTTCAGTAATACTACACAGCACAGACTACAGCTTCTCATTACACTGAATTTAACATGATTCACTGATTATTTTCCATCCTAAATCCCATAACAAGTAAGCTATGATGCTTACTGGAAAACTTTCAGCTGCTTCTGGATGTTCTACAGTTAGAACTTCATTGAGGATTTTGGTGTGTTTTCACTATTTTTGGTTTCTTCAAAGGACACAATTAACTTTATTATAGCATGAGGCAGAATATTAAGTCTAAACCCCCAAAGTAACTCAACATTTCATGCTGACAACAATTGCTTTAATTTATTTTTAAAGCAGGATTAGCAGGGTACGGTCAACTTGCCCATGCTTTCCACACCTCCAAAGAACTGAATTAGGGTGGCATAATCCTTTTCACGCACTCCTTGAAAGGCCCAGCTCAGATACGTGAGGTTTAGCTGCCTGCAGCCTGTGGTGGCAAAGCCCTGCATCACCTCCCAGTGGACAGGGTGAAATCCTGGGCACACGCCGGGCATCCCCACTGACCTCAGCCAGCCTCTGTCACCCAGTAATGCCACCACCTCCACCTCTCCACACCAGGAATGGAACTGTTTGTATCTCAGGCTTAATCCCAGCTGCAAAGCTGGGGAAGGTTTTGCTGCTTTTTGGTTTGCCTCTGCTCCCCCACCTCGGCTGCTTTCCGGCACCAGGCCCTGCTGAACAGTCAGGCCGTGTTACCCTCTGCGACTGATCAGCACAGCTATGCAGACAGCTCATTCTGGAACTAAAGACTCTAAGAAAGAGTTATGCCTGTAAAGCGCAGAGGAATGTTTTATTTGTTCCTCATAAAACTAAAATGTCTGCCTCGTACAGTGGAGAACTGTTCTTGTAAGTGCTAAGCCCTCTTCCTTGGACAGGAAACTCATTTTGAAATTACAGTTTTCTAATGGTCCTTTAGGGAAGCTGAGGTACCCCACTTCCTCTTCAGGAACACAACGCTTTGCACTGGTGTTGAGGACCACAAAAGAGGAGCTTGGGGAGAGTGAGAGAGAAGGAGGCCACGGAGAGTGGAATTTCTCTTTTGGCCTTCTCCTCAGCTGTCCAACAATAATCAAGTATTGCTTGTACATGCAGGGAGACCCACAGCACCGAGAACAGCCAAACTCAGCTATGTACACAAGTCTGGTCAGAGGGGGACTCCTATTTAAAAACAGAAGATTAGGAGCTATTCAAGCTGAAGCCAACATAGGCAACAGTTTTTTGATTTAGCACTGACAAGAGACAAACCTAATCCAAACCCAACAGACCAGAGCACTTAGAAATGCTGGAAATGAAGACTTTTTGGATGCAGACAGGATTCAGACTACTCGCCTGGATTTTTCTTGAAGACGGCTTTACTTTCACATCTGTTTTATGCTTCTTTAATTCTAAATATTTAAATGGTGCTTTGCCCATGTTTTAAACCAATTTTAAATTAGAGGAAAATCTAGATCTCTCTGTAAGGGAGCTGATTCAAACTTTCAGAAGAGTAACCTTGGATTTACCTGGAAAAAGGAGTATATGGGAAAAAGTATTTAAAATTGAGACTGGACTCGAACTCTTAGGTCAACCCATCTTTGGAAGTGTAACAACCTATTATCAGGTTATAAGGTTTGAGTCACTGAAAAGTTATTACTGTTTTATTAAAAGTAATCTTCCCACAGTAGGAAAAAACAGTCAGTCAAAAATCAACTCCAGCAACTGAGCAGTGTCAAGAGAGAAAGCTTTGCTTAGAATTGTGGAGGCAAAAGAAAGTGTTAAGAGCTTCCATGACATCAGGTTTCACTCAGCTTGTATTTATCCAGCCAGAAGACCAAAACAAAAATGTTTTACCAAAATGAGGCCTCACAAAAAGGATGGAAGTTGCATAATGTCTATTCCATTCGTTTCATATACTTACTCAAGGCATTTCCCCCCTAGGGAATAATTACATCACCACCACTCAGGCAGCAGGCAACTACAAGACTCACTTTACAGAACTACAGAACATGAAGAGCTCTATTTAAAAAAAAAATGAAGAAAAAACCCAAGTTTTTAAAAATTATATGGTTTGGCAGGTATCCTTCAATTACTACATACTGAAATCAGCTTAATATGAAGAGAAACTCCATCTGCATAAATGACTTTTTCTGTGCTTTTGAAAAATTTCAAACAAAAATGCAAACCAACATGTACTGCTTTAAGTGCAGATATAAAACAAACCAGTGAAAAAAGGTGTGAGAATTGTGTAATTAGCAAAAAAAAATTAATTAGGAATGCTATGTCAGCATGTGATATATTCATGTATGGACAGCTGTTAAGTAGCAAAAAAGGCTTGGGTGCCTCAGAAATCTGACTATATCATGAGCATATCAATTTGATTTAAAATACATAGTTATGATTAATGTTTTTCTTCTTTTCAGTCATTATTAAAGTAGAAGCATAGAGTGGGAAACACTAAAAGTTAATACATTTTCCTTAGAATTTATCTCCAAGGCAGTTTTCATTTAGACCACTTGAAAAACTTCTTTGTAATAGTTAGAACTAGGATATGGGTAGTGAAAACTAGTCTAAGCCTGTTCTCAGCACTTGGACGAAAACCGCTTTTCTTCAGCTGAGGTTTTTAGAAGTTCAGTTAAATATTTTTAAAGGAGAAAAGCAAACCGGTTGTGTATCTTAATATTTAAGCTTGAGATAAGACCACAGGAAAAGCTGTTCTGAAGACATTTCCTACTCAAACACAACCAAAAAGTGTCAGAAGTCTCCACAGAAACCTCATCCTGAATCAAGTTTTCAGGGTGAGTTCCTCATCCTTTACTTTCAGAGACTCTTGGACATCCTACTAAGTTCCTTTTCACTACTTGCACTTCCCTATTTCACAGGGGGCTGCTCTCTGCCCTGAGTACTGTTATATTGGTATTTCACAACACTTGCAAATTCTGAAACCAGGACACAACACATGGTTAAAATGAAACTAACTACTATTACGCCAGAACAAAGCAGACACAGTAGGAACTGCAGACTTGGATGCTACAAAAGCAAATGCAATTCTCTCCCACTCCTGGAGAGTGCTCTAGTTCATTTATCCTAGATTTCAAACAAAATACTACTGGTCATTACTGACTAAAACTCCTCTCAAGCCTAAATGACAAAGTCTTTAGCTTATCATGCATTCCAGGCTGTAATACTTCCTCAATGTAAATAGTCAATTCAATTGGTCTGACTTCATCACCAGAATGGTTTTTTTCTCTCCCTTTTTCTTTTTTGGTTTACATCTCAAGCTAAATCATTGCCATTGCAGCGAATCTCTCTGTCCACCTTGTCTTCAGGGAGATGAAATCATATCTTTGAAAATTAAACTCTTAACAACTAACAGGTGATGTGCTGACACAAGGCCAATTTCTGAACACGCAAATTCCAACAGGAACAAGTCAGGGGTCTCTAAAAAAATTGTGAAGCCACTCCTCAAAAGAAAATTGAAAACAATATCCAGAAATCAAAGAAAAATGCATGTTGATACAATTCCACTGAGAAAAATATGTATTTGCTACAAAGCCAACTACATGACAAGGAGTCTGCTTATTGTATTTTAAATTAATCATCTTTCCCATCAGCATTTTATTGACTTGAGATTCATTTTACATGATTCCGGAAGGTTTTAACCCAATCAACCCCAATCAACCAAGACTGTTAAGAGTTTCCTGCATTCTTCTCTCCGTGTATTCCACCCAATCCCCCTGGAATCTGCAGTTTCAAGAGTGAAGGTAGAACCATTTAGCAACACTTTCCCTCTTATGCATTCCAATAAAACAGTTCTCAGCCTTGGTTCAAAGTCATGGAAATCTGATGCAGTGAAAATCAGTTCAAGAAACTTTACTGCTTTGAACAAGCCTTGATGAAACCTTAACTCTCAGCAGGGCAATCATTCTCTTAGGATGTGATAAAACCCCCAACCCTTTCAGGCTTGAGTTTCAAAACAAGGCCCCTTAAAGGAAAAATTGTTAAGTTTGCCAAGTTATTATAAGTGTTGCATTTCTGTGAGGCAGATGACAGACTGCTGTTTACATAAAACACAAATTCAGGCCACAAAAGCCACTTCCACTTAGAGCCTTCTGATGTGACTTACACGTCTCTTCAGCTTTTTCTACACTTTAATACCATCCATTATTTTTTTTGTAAGAGATCCAGTGTGAACTTCCTTTTTTTTCAGATTTTAATTTCTTGTTTACTATTGATCTGTAAAAGATATGAGACTTTAATTTTCAGGGGAACCTGAATTTCAACTCAAACATTATTTCTCACAACAGCCCCACCCTGAATACTCATTTAAAGAGACAGCCTGGCTCTTCTCCACAAGAATCCTGATCTAACTCAAATAAGCCTTTATTCTTTTTCAGTGGAGCTTCCTTTACCTGGCAATATACTTTGCTGTTCCTCATAACAGCTTACATATGTTTTAGAAATGCACTCAAACATGATTAATGTAACTGCTGCCAGACGTTACCTGATCAAGTGCAGCATGTGGCACTTAGGGACATGGTTTAGTGGTGGACTTGGCAGCACCAGGTTAACAGTTGGACTTGAAGATCTTGGAGGGTTTTTCCAATCTAAATGATTCCATGAATGTTTTGGTTTGGCTGTTAAAGAATACAGGAGACTACTCACATCCTGAGAGCTGGTCCTGGCTTAGTCTTTAATGCCGCATTTCTAAACATTAAAGAAATCAAGTGGACTCGCTGTAACTTCCTTGGAGCAAAGCCCACAGCCAGCCTGACCTCCTGCCTTCAGCCAGTGCACAAGGGCAGGTGGGCTGGAGCATTAAAGGAACAGGCAATCTTAAAATGCTGTTTTCCCAGAACATTCCCTCTGATTTCAGCTATGTGCAGCTGAGTGGTTCCCCAAGTTAGAAATGCTGTCTTTTTGTTTAGTTCCCCAACAGATTTTATTTCTGTGGATGTGTCTAATTGTTTTCTGAACCCATTCAGAAAGGTTGAGCATCATTTTTAGCATCCATAACATCTTGCAGTAACAAGGCTTGCTATACCACAGACATTTCTGCAATTTGTGAGAAAAGTACCTCCTGCTTGGTTTAGAAATATTGTATTTCACTATATATCTCTGAAATTTATTTTTCCCCAGTGAAGTTTATATTGAGGATGGAGCATTTCATCTGACGGCACCAAAGAATCCAAATGGAATTTCATTTCTAAAGGTAGTTCAGGGAAAAATATACTTTGGAAAAATACTGAAGACCGAAGACAGAACATTATCTGAACTCAGGCATTCAAAATAATCTTCATGAAAAAAAGGTGAAAAAAAAATCATGCTTACAATATTTGGTTCAAAAACTTCTAAAATTTGAGAACATCTGAGGAAAGAAACTGCTTGGTAAATACACTGTGGTGTCAGGATGTCTTCCCATGCTTCTACCCAGTTGTGCTACAACTGTCATTCCAAGAATAAAGGGCCAAAGAAGAAAAGACTTATGCTTTATAGATTCTTTTATTCTTCTCAACAAGGAATTCCAGTTAAGACAAAGGTATGGGTAGGAAAAAACTGTGTAGCGAAATCAGCCACATTTTTGTTTTACACTTCTCTTACACTCCATTCTTCCAAACAAAGGCTGATACCAGTATTAAACTGAGCAGCAATATACAGAAGTCATTACTCTGTAGCAACTTAGCCAAATAAACAGATGAAATTACTTACTAGAATAAGAAGTATTTCATGCTAGATCTAAGGATATTAAAATGTAACTGAAATAGAGCAAAAAAAAAAAGTATTTCAAGGAAATACTCACTGACCATGACATAGAAACTAAACCAGCCCTATCCAGCATTTTGTACATTACTGCAAAAAGACACATGTCCCAGTGTTGCATATTCACCCCTCTGAACTACACTGACATAGCAGTATGCACTGTTAGAGCTTTTATTACAAGAAAACACTCTTGTTGGCTCTTACAGTTTTTCATCAAACCCAACCTGTGCAGCTTGGAGAATACATTAGGACTGTAATCAGGTCAGTAATTTTGTATTGAAAGAGCTTTTGTAACTTGGAGATCCATGGAAGTTTACAGAACTACACAATAAGACAGACATGCAGGGAAGTGCTTATAGGGCTGGAGTCAAGGAAGGGCTCATCAGTAAAAGGAAACTCTTCACTTATATACATTTGAAATACACTGATTCATGCATTTCTAATTCAGAAAGTTGGTCATTCAGTTGATAACACTGTAAAGTTTTATATCTAAAGAGGCATTTCTTACAAGTAGAGTAATTTAAAATTGTGATAATGACACTTCATTTGAGAGCATGACACAAGTCTTATGTAAAAGGCATGTTACAAAGGAGCTGTCCTATGCTGATATAGTCAAAAGGTTTCTGTTCGTGAGGTTATTGCCATAAACAACCCTGCTGTATTTTAGGTCCAATATCAGCTTCATGCCTGCTCAGGGAAGGTACAGGTCCTACAACCCCTAATTTAGTTCAAGCGTCTTTGGGACAGTTTGTGGTACACCACCATGAAATGAAGTGGTGTTTCTAAAGTTGCCTGTTTAAACAGAAGAAACGTATTTTGGTAGTGAATGCACATTTCAACTTAAATTTCATTACTCTCCAGGGACAGTTATTTATGGGAGTCTCAGACTGCCCAGATCTTCAATCTGTTTTTAACCTAATGCTTTTTTACTGTGGACCCCAGAGCTCCCCTCTGCTTCCAAGCAGGAATTCAGTGGAACATCTGCTTTGACAAAGAGGGCAAATCATTGTTTTCCTCTGTGACCCTGTGAAGGTTTTGGGCAGTGAGCAGAACACAAGAGGTGAACAGCAGTTCAAGTTGCTCAGCTTGCACATTGCAAAGTGAGCATCTGAAGTGAGCAGTTAAACCTACTGCTGTCAGGGAGGACTTTCCTTTTGCAGCCAATCAGCAGCTGGATCAAGAAGGTTTCCCACATTGAACATTAATCAAGATAAAAATGCAATAAACTGAGCTAGAGCACATGAACACCCATTATTTGATTCTGGTGACATCAGAAAGCCTGAAAAGAAACCTCAGGTAAACATGGGAATGCCTCAGACCCAGTTCTAACTGTGGGGGTTCAAGAAGTCCTTATTTTACACTTCAAGGAAATATATGATCAACAGTATCCCTGTGCAAAAACACCCAAAAACATAGCTGAGAAAAAGATCTAATGGAGAAAACAGGTATTTAACACTTTCTCCAACCTTCATACATACATAACAAATATAAAACAGTCTCATTTCTTCCGTATTCCTGTGCTCCTGCTGTTTTATAAACTTCTCCTTCTCCTCATTTGCTATGACATTTTGGCAATTGAAAATTATTTATAGTGTAGAACAGATCATGGGGGAGGGGGAGCAGAAATCACTTGCAGGCCTGGCTCTTGCTGCCTTTAAATATGCTCAAGAGATTTCTGTTTTTCAAGGGCAAAGGAGTATTTTTTTCAGTTAGTAAGAAAGGTTGGACTATATACTGTAACTTGTGCAAGCTCTACATCTGAAAAGACCATACCTGATGAAATGTATGGCAGGACCAGGTCTCATAAATACAAACCACAAAAATTCATGTGAGTGGCTGCAGTGCCCCAGATGAAGCTCATGGCCATTCTCTTGACTGACCTAGTGTTCTTTTTTGACATAAACTGATACTGAAGCATTACTTTGCAGAGAAATTAAGGAGGGGATCGCAGTTTTCTGAAAGTCCACGTTAGGGAAGACAAATAGCCAATGAACCACTGGAAAGTAAGTACAATATGTAAAGAAGACAAAAGGAATTACCAACACAGAACGTGGCAAGTGAAAACTGTTGATAATTCTTAAAATTAATTTCTGCTTATGCTGCAGAACTGATCCACTATTCTGACTATTCCCTGCATGAGAGGAAGCACTGCATGAATTGCTGCTACAAAGAAGGAAAAGAAACAAAAACTGTGCACTTAAGAGTTCTTTGGCATCCACGCTATTCCTCCAGAGTAAAGAAAGGAAGTATATTCACCTGCTTCAATACTGGTTAACACTCAAAGGTACCTTCTGCATATTTACTCACAGAAGACACACTTGCATCCTATTTACAGTGGACATAACACATTATTTCCTTAGATAAAAAACAGGAAACAATAAGCAACTTGGCTTAAGAAACCAAACTGAATACACTAGTTGTGTTGATGATACAATTCTTTTCTAATGTTAGTTCTAGGTAACAAGAACCTTTAGTGAGTAAGTAAGAAAAGGAAGATACTCACTGTGAAACTTACATGTGAAATCTATGGACATGAAAAATCACAGAATGTGAACTCTTACTTTCGGATGAGTAGTTGTACATACATGATAAAAATAAGCTACTTTCAAAGTACAAAGTGGGTAAGTCATAACTGCAGATGAATCCAGTACAGAACTCCAAGTCCAAACAGCTGGAAGCATTTCAGAAGTTCTAATCGCAAGTTAAACAAAAAATCCCAGATCTGAGCACACTGCAGGCTAATTTCAGATTTACATCAAAGTTAAACCTCAGCAAAGGCCAGCAAAATTTAGCACCTCTAGGTCATGTCGCTGTCATTTCACCTCCCATTTTTGTTTCTGAAGTTTCTCTTTCCTAGGACTGCTTTTGATATTTTATACTTCTCCTTCCTGGATGCACAGGATCGCTTTTTTGATTTAGCCAATTTATTAGCATGCCAGTTCACATGGGCTCCTTTCTATTATGTCACATTCCTGGTTTTACTTTGAAATGGTTAAAATGCTTTGATTTGGTCTCAGACCATGTGCTAACATGAGGATCTTTAAAAACTCTCCTGGAGAGAAGTCAGGATTTCTCTGGTTTTGTGAAGTAATAACTGCCAAGAGGTAAAAGGAACACAAACCAAAAACCTCCAAGCATTCCATTTCAAGGGGCTGTTTCTGAATTACACTTAAAAATATTAATGATCTCAAGTTCAGAAAACAAACTGAGCACTGAACGATAAAAAATTATACTATACAGAGTGTGAAAAACTTAGAGAAAGGAAAAAAAAGCACACCAGATTGAAACAGTAAGGGGTCTACAAGAAAGCTGGAAAGGGAAGGACTTGTAGTGATGGGACTACAAGGGTTATCGCTTCGAATTGAAACAGGATACATTCACATTAGGTATTAGGAAGAAATTCTTCCCTGTGAGTGTGCTGGGGCACCTGCACAGTTGCCCAGAAAAGCTGTGGCTGCCTCATCTCTGGAAGTGTTCAAGGCCACCAGATTGGATGTGGCTGGTCTAGTGGGAGGTGTCCCTGTCCATGGAAGGGGGATTGGAACAAGATGAACTCCAAGGTCCCTTCTAACCCAAACCATTCTATGATATAACTGGTACTAACTCTGGACATAAAGAAGTAGCTGTGCTTTTGAGATGCATCTATGTACAGGAATGAAGGAAAATCCTGAGATACAGGTTACTAGGATTATCTACCTAGCCTTCACAGGAGACTGAAAAACCACAAGTGCCTAAAAACAGTTAAAGGGATAAAGAAGGACAGTACTTTTTCCTTTAGTTATCCTTTCCTTCTGCCTTTTTTATTTTTCCTAAAGTGATGTATGTTACTTTTCCTTGGTTTTTTTTTTGTTGTTGTTGGTAATGTCCTCAGACAGGTTCCCAAGAAGCACAGCAGTTAAAGAAACACCTTTATTTCCCCAGCCTATTCATAACTGCCTAAACTATCACTGCCTCAGTCAACACTTTAAATCGGTTAACCAGTAACATGTGCTGCTCATTAGCAGAGCCTTAAGCTCACCTGGATTGCTCTATTTCTTTAAAAACGCAGTATTCAAAGCACCCTTCACCCTAAGAAGCCTTTTATTTGAGTTGTTATTGCTGTAAGCAGGAACCTAGCTAAAGGAAATGTTAATTTTTAAGGCCATCTATGAAGTTTAAAAGCATTCTTTTAAAGAAAAGGCCCAAATAAAGAAAACTGAATGTCAACAAGTGAAGGGGGAAATAAAAAAAAAAATATATATTTGATGGTATGAATACCCTACAGAAAACAAGCACTCTATTATTTGGTAATATTACCAGTCTTTGTCTTTAGGGGAAGAAGAAACTTTATAGGAAGAAATCTTCTGTTCTTCAATGTCAATAGCCATTATAAAATGTATCTAAAATTGTGGTAAGGTCAGGTTGCTTCAGTTTTCAATACTCCCAAAACAGTCAATGCTTTATAACTTTGTGCTTGAGTCAAAGAAAAACCTGTACCTTTTAGAGGCTCAGCACACCAATATAGCTTAAAGCCTCCTGTCCCATGAAACACTTGAACCTGTGGCAAGAAGAACACCAACACAAGCAGATGCACTGGGAAAAGAAACTCTGCTTTGAGAAATAAGATCCAATTCAAGCTTTACCTTCGTCATGCTAATAGAGTCTGGCTCCAAACACTCATCCATCTGACACTTGTGCATTTTCCTAGATGCCTACACCACAGGTATATACTTAGAAGTCAAGCTGGCCACACGAAGGTGACTGAACCCTCTCATCTATCTTTTTCTTTTATTTTAAGCAAACCATTACTGCAAAAAGCCCACATGCTGATGCTATTGCAGTTGGGGTTTACTGTCAAAAGACTGCTTTTGTAATGTTGTTTGGAGGGGTAAACTTGCAATGTCTTAAGTTTTGTTTGAGAACAAAACAGCTATGTAAAGATCTTTACTTGCATGTCTGGTTGTTTATGTCATTGGGCAAAGCATTTTCTTCCTCTGAAGCTTCTTTCTAAATGGAGGAAAAGTAACACTTTTGGCCTACAAGAAGGTACTGCGAGGATGAGATAACTATTCAAGGTATTCTCATTCTGATGTGATGAAGGAAGCACAGCAAGAACTACAAATGTAAGCAAATAAGCTACATAGATCCAGGGCAGATGAACAGTGTGCATGCATACACACACTCAATCAAACAAATTGCAAACAGCATGTGTAGTCTGAAAAGAAATCTGTTAATTGAACAAAAACGTTTAAACAAGACTGTAAGCAATCTCAGCCCTCTATAAACATGGAGAAACTTTCTATTTAAAATTAATGTATATGCTTAACAGACAGTTATAACCCAAAGTCATCAGGCACAAAATCAAAGCAAGAAGGACTGCAACAACGTAGTCCACACACACTGATGGCAGTACGAACTCTGACTGCCTACGTCGAATGAGTGTGTTTGCAACTGGTGAAATCAAGTCCAATACTGGAATGAACAAAAGCCATCAAGGCTCTGAGGCAGGGGTGAGGGTACCCTGATTTTGGCTTAGATGTGTGATCAGCATAACATGCACTTCAGCTGTAACTTTTTCAGTCATTTATAAATCAGAGGTTCTTTTTAGTTTGTTTGAATTTATTTCAGCGCAAATTCAGTTTGTGTTTAACTTTTACTGCTACTATTACACATAATTCAGCAAAACCTACCAGTTAGATATTCCAGGACAGCAGCCATGTACACAGGAGCACCAACACCAATTCTGTACTTTGGGTGGCCTTTCTTAATGTACCGGAGCATTCTTCCAACAGGGAATATGACCCCAGCCTTTGCAGAGCGGGAAGTCTTCGTTGACTTCTTCTTTCCACCCCTGCTGGACATCTTGTGTGTATCAGGTCTGAAACAGCACTCTATATTTAGAAAGAAAGGAAAAAAAAAAAAGGAACAAAAGACAAAAGGTTAATAATAAGGACTGATGCTGTAAGACCACACACTGAATTCCAAGGCAAATCAGCACTCTGGGGTAGGCAATGCATTAGAGTGTCTAAAACATACAGACAAGTTGCCTTTTTAGAGTATACACAAGAACCTAAAATAATTTCCCACACAATGTTTGCTTCCCATTGTAACTTGGCATCATTTTATACAGAGAATATATAAGACAAGTTATTTCCTAAAAATCTACTTTTCTGAAATTCCTAACAGATTAAACCCAGTACCAGTAATGGAGTAAAGAGTAATAACCACCGGATTTAAAACGAACTTCTGCACTGAAGCAGAGGGTGCTTTCTGTGAGGAGACTGACACAACCCCCTGATCTCCACTAAAACCTTCTGATAGGGTATTTGAACAGCTGTGGTAGGGCAGTTATGCTCATGCATAATTACATGCCCAACAAGTATCCACTGTATCCACTAAAGCTTTCATAAAGCGTATTCACCTTCTTTAAAAAACTAGATTTTCTAGATGTGTGAGAATTGACAGAACAAAGGTCTATGGATGGCAAAATACAACTCCTGTACAGTGAATGTTCTATTTTTAGAAAGATCTGAAATTACCCCCTTGAGATTTGAATCTACCAAAACTCAGCCACCTCCACACTGAAGACCATATTGTTTCAACATTCCTTCCAGGAATCTGACGATCTTCTATCTGCCACCTTTCCCTAACAGCACAGTGCTCTCAACACCCAGCATGTATCTGACAACTGCACCTCAGTGTATCTCGCTGAGGGAACCTACTGCTGATACAGCTGTCAAACATATTCTGTTCTCTCTTTGATTTCTGTTCAGGCCGTAAATAGAAGCTGACAAATCCAAAGAGGTGGAGGGTTCACAGACTCTCAAGGTGTCTTTGAAGGTTTAGGCAACTCACTGGGTTTTGAAATTACCTCAGAGGAAAGGAGACAGTACCCATCTCTCCCCTCCCTCACGTCTGAACTCTAGGGAAACCAGCGGAATGCATCAGCAATACACACACACACCTCTGTGCATCCCACTTCTTCCCTTGCTGCACAAATCCTACCTGCAAATTCACTGATGTGTTTATACACTCCACAATGAAACCCCCTTTAATCCTGCTTTCCCACCACACCATTCCTCTGCTTCCCCTATTTTTCGCTTGTTCATTCTGAGTTTTTTCCTTGCCCTTATGAACCTGACTGTATTTCTGACATGCCTGAATCCACAGTGGTGTGAACTCAGAATTAGGCAAAACAGGTTCATCGACCCCGCTTCTAGGTTTTGCAATTTCTGTTCTGTGCTGACACATCCTAAAGTCCTTCAATTCTCAATGAGTCACTAAGAGTCAGGCTACATAACTGCCAAACAAAGACCAGTCAGGATAGCTAAAGAAACACGAGTATCAGAGGTTTCTTTTCCTTTCCTTTCCACTTTCACATTCCACTCATCAGAATCTACGCTTGCACAGCACATTAAGTAAACTAAATGCAATGGGTTTATTGTTTGTTAAAGCTAAACAAAATAATCCCATCTACATAGCTCACATGAAAGTCACACTACATTTAAGAAACTCATGTCCAGAAACAGACAGGAATCTTTGGGAAGGGGAAACCATCAAAAGGGCTCCTTCTCCTTTCATCTGCTGTGGACTCAACTCTGTAACCACCATTATTCTGTGAAGAAGAGGACAAAAGCCAATTTTCTTGCCTTGAGAAACGGCTCAAATGCAGCTCATCAATGATTTTAAAAACATCCATTTAATTGCATTTTCTCATCTAGTTGGCTCTGTCTTTGTTGGCAGGAAGGCTGGGTGGGGCTTTGACTTGGCTCTAGACCTTCTGCCAGAAATTTTCATATTTCATAATCCATTTTCATCAACAGTACTAGAGATGTTTAACCTCAAATGTTAAGAGGTTCATTGAATCAAACACCACGGAAAGGGGCATAAGAAATATCTGTGCTGCCCTGCAATATGTTTGGTTTGTAACTGAGAGGTCAATGATGAAAAATAATTTTTTCTAGAGAAAACCTGCAAGCCTTAAGCAGTAAACTTCTATTAATCATTTAGTGGGTTTATGGGATAGTCAGAATAGCTGGAAGAGAATACTGAAATCCTTACTTCCTATTTTTTTTTCTTCAGGAGTGTGTCATCTTAGCTATCAGCTGCTGTAACATTTGCACCAAGGCATTAGTAAAGTAGGTAGTAATACAGAATAACACCAACCCATATATAAAACATTGTCTTTTTTTTTCCTTTCATAAGCTTATTTTATCACCTCTGCAAATTCTACGGCTAATTTCTCTCTTTATTTTTTGAACTTGGCCACATTATTCACATTAATAGTTAGGATACCCTGGACTTACCTTGACAATTAACCTGATCCCCTTATATGGAACATTTAAGACTTTTCTAGCTGTAAGTTTATTTCTAAGGAGAAACTTTGCCTGAATTCAAAAGGTGCTGGTGAACGGGGCTGCATAATGAAAAAACCAAGACCTTCTGAAACTGTTCATATGAAAGGTGAAACATGATACAGATGCGTTTCGGACCTTCCCATCTCAAGGATCCCATTCCTACGTGTAGAGAATCACTGGATATTCAGATTGTTTAGATGTTGGGGGTGGAGGGATGAAAACCTCAATTAGGTTTCAAGTATCACTTTTACTGTTACCAACCAGGTAATTTGGAAGCTGAAAGTGAGAGCCTGGCACCAAAACCTTTTTCAGAGCTTAATTGTGTACTCAGGATCATTACTTAGCACAACCTGTTTGTCCTGCCTTTGAGCTGCAGGATGGACCAACCAACTCAAATGTCTCTTCCCTATTTCTGTTCTCCACTGAGAAAGAGAAGGGAAAGAGATTTCACTTGCAAAAGTCACAAGAAAATGTACTGAGGTGAAATGTAAAGAGCATGGCAACAGATCAAACACCAAGGAAAGCCGTGTGCCTTACATGTTCCGAAATGGTTTATCTTTGTAATACCAGAAACTCTGGAATGCTGCCAACACTAATGAACCAGAGCTGTTTGCTGAGTCACTGGGAGCGCGCAGATCAGAGAGGCAACCGCAGGAAACCTTATCACACACACCATAGTTCAGACAACACTTGAGCAGTATAAGAAAAGTAAGCAAATATATTTTTAAATAAATCACAGTCAACGACAGTCAATGGACCAGTACTTTCCTTTCTTTCTTCCATCCTGCCTGTGCAATGGAATTACTGAGAACTTTACCAAAACCATTGCAAAGTCACCAAAGATTTGACAATAAAATGATTTTGTTTCAATGTGAGAGTCCACAAGATTATCACTGTGATAATCATGGGATATCACTGAGGAGTCAAGTATCTAAGTTCACCTTTAACTTCAAATAAAATTTAACAGTATATTTTTCAGTGGCTCTGTTGTGTTTGGACACAGCCCTAGATACAGAATTCAGCACGTGATTCATAGCCTTTTGAAACCCCTTAAAGGCTGTGGCAAGATTCACGGTGCTTTCTAAGATCTCCAAATGCATAAACAAGATTTGATGGTGTATTAATTGGGTCACAGCAAAGATTCAAGCTACAAGAATCCTCTGTTGTCACATCTTTGCGAGCCAGAAATACATTTCCTAAGAAACAACCTTAAGGTGTAGCAATGAAATCAGTATAATAAACATTTTTTCTCTTTGAAATTGGCTGGAGTAACTCTGGTTGGCCATATTTTTCTGTGTGAAGACAGATACTCTGCTGAACCACATTTTCAAATACCATCCTCTTCAAATGCACATAGGCATCTGTTTTTCTGAAAGGTTTAACATCACATAATTCTTAAAAGTACAGCCTGATCATCCTGGTAAAGTGATACCCAAATACCAGCACTTCATTAGTTCAGTCGATTTGACATTGATCAAACAGCAGTAATAAACCCAGTCTGTTATTAATAGTTTTCAGGTACTGGTTCTCAATGACTAAACAAATGACTACGAATATTACTGCTGTCAGGGACTGTTCAGATCATGGTCTTACACTGGTGTATTAACTGCACTCAGCAAAGAGATGACTCAATTTAGATCTACATCATCATATCAGTAAGTGTAGTGGAATCCAGGAGATCATTAATACAATAAGAAAAATACTAAGATGTAATAATTATTTTTCTTCTCTTTCAGTATAAAGACTAAGCTTGAAGTTCATTTTTGTATCACAGGAGACAAACTGCAACACTATTTTCCTTCCATTGTTTCAAAAGATTAACAATGTAAGTGCTGCCATTCTTTCTTAAATCTATGTCCCATAATAATAACCACTTACTGAACTCTTGCTGAAAAGGTGCATTTGAACTTGCTGTGACAATGAACTTGCTCTGTTCTTAGCTAATCAGAAGCTACTCTGGCACATTTATAAAATGGTATAGAATGGTCTCTAATAATACTTGCCTGGCACAACAGTGTCTCTGCCTGGGACTGTGGTTTCTAGGTACAACAGTACTAAAAAGAGCTAATCACTCAGTTACCATTTGATCTGACGCGATTTTAAACTTTAGGCTAAGTTCTTTATCAAAGCAGAAACTCTTTGAGGTCTGACACAGAGGAGTGAATCCAGTTTTAAAACAGCTGTTCCAAAATTCCATTAACTTCTCATCTGAGAAGGCAGCACCACACATTCATTTTCATTTGGAAAACCACACTCCTCATCTAGGAATGTACAATAGGTCTACTTTCTGTTGAAGACGAAGACAATTAAAATTCCTATAACAATAACCTAAAGGATGGGAAAAAGAGGAATAATGTTTTCACAAAATCTGTATGCTAAACAAAATATTGTTGCACAATTGTACTGAGCTGGCAGAAGTCCTTCCCTCCACAGTGGGTCTGAAACAGCAAAACAAATACCCCTTAATGTGCAAACCTCCACTAAGAACAGTGCTGGGAGTGTGACAAGAGTTTCTGCTGGGCATCCTGCCACCAATAGTCAGGAAAATGTAAATACAATTGTCTTCACTGACCACTGCTGGGAGAACTGGCCTGAAATAACTGTTTATACATTATAGGTTTTTGTATGCTAAATAGAAAGCATAAAAATTTATACAGGGCCTTAAGTTACTGGACAGTTTGCGAATTTAATGTTCAGAAAAACTGTTTTAAATAACGTTTTTGAAAACAACTTTGTCCCTGGATATTTTTGTAAGAAAATAAAAACATAATAAAGAACTCATGTGGATGATTCTAAGGCAAAATCCAGATGCCGAACAAAATTTAAAATAGATATTATACTGCTGAGGGAAGGGATTGCAAGAACTTGACCCATCAAGGAGGTCACGAATGGTGTGATTCTTGCATCACTCCTGGAACAAGGACCATGAGCTGAATCCTGCCCATCCTGTATTTAGAATGGGTCTGGGTAAGGAACTACAGCTTAGGTGTTCATAGCATCTTTCCCAACCAAGTAAGCAAGCCAGTCCTGCAGTCTTTCCCCAAGCACTGCATTTTTGTTTTCCAGTTTTACCTCTTGAGATGACAAAACCTAATGCTCACAGCACTGCCCACAGGGCCAACATTTCCTCTCACAACGGAGGATCTACTTGGAGGCTTTTTTCTCCTCTTGTGGTATCAGTTCCAGATCCCTGCTCCTTTACTGCTACTTTATAACCTTGCTGGGGTAGGACCACCTTTTCTGTGGAACAGATAGCAGGCCTTGATCCTAGTTAACAGAGTGGCACAAAAATATTTTTGCACTTCTCTGAGAGCAAAGGTTCAGGATTATTCTTCCAGAGTCTGTCTTATCAAGAGAGTACCTTTTATCAAAGCTCATTGCTATGTATTGGCAGAACCACGCAACTCCTAAGAACAAATTTAAACACACCGGGTTTCTTTTAAGACTAAGCTTGCAGTGGTGGACTTCTCTTTTTGCTCATGCTGATCTACAAAATAAGCAGTGCTTAAGCATTTTACTGACTTTACTGTCATTAAGCCAAATTTTAGCCTTGCCACTAGTTTTTAGATCAGTTATGGCTTAATCTACACTGTCAACATTTGGCTTTATTGGCAATCAGAAGGGTACACAGCACACACAGCAAAGTTGCTCTTTAGAAACCCAGAAGGCCTAGATTTCAGTGTAAAAGGTTACGAAACACAATGCAGCAAAATAACCTGCAATCATTACCACGTAAACAATGTAGTTAATTTCTTTCACAACACTTTAAAAAAAAAAAGCCCCAAACCCGTAAACACACTGGGTAGTTTTCTAGGGACTACCTGATGCAAAATCTTTCATACGCAACTGCATTAAAACATAATTTTCAAAGCAACTGTAATTGTCTTGTTCCAACATAAGCCGTTCAATCTGAGCTGTCCCTGAGAACCCAGGTACTGTTTTTATTAATTGCACTCTTACTCCTTCGCTCGTTTATTTCTTTTACTCTTCAGAATGGGGGAGGCAGAGGATCTGCCAAGTTCTCTACAGACCTGTTGCTAAGTGACAGCCACACACAGTCCTGGGGAAAAAAATGGTTGTTCACTTGCATGGTCAAGAGATAAATAACAAGTCTCATCCAAGTATATTTCAACAAGTCTCCTTCCATCTCTACAAATGAAGGAACCTCAGCTTTACACCACTCTGCTTGCATAGAAGCTAGCTCCCAACTGCTGGCTTCAGACACAATTTCACGGACCTTCTACAACTTACTTTTAAAGATTACAGAAGAAACAAAAGAATTACAGGGAGGTGCAAGTCACAGAAGCAGTCTGTTGCCCTCACTGTCTCCTACACGCACAAACACGTCAGCCTGGAGTCTCAGTCCCAGCACTGCCGTGCTGGAGCCGGTGCGGAGCCTCAGGAACCTGCATTCACCTGCGCCCTGCAGTACTCGCAGTCCCCTTGGAGGAACACCCACACCCAGACAGTCCGTATGGGTTGCTCAAATCCTGCAGGCAGACATATTGCAGCCTCTACAAGAAGTGACAGTCCTAAAAGAATAAGGAGCCCCGTTTCCAGACAAACATTCATTTTTACTACTCTCGGAAGCCTCTGCTTACGGTTTGAAATGCGTCATTTGGCTTTTTTTTAATTAAGTCATTCACACGAGGTAGGTAACTTTTACACCACGGGTTCTTAATCCTGAAGTGAAACACACGGAAAACACGTCTTGCTGTTTTTTTCCCTTGTGCTTTTCGCAGTCTCCCTCGATTATCCTCCCCTGCTCGGCGACCCGCCGGTGAGAACGACGAGGACGGAGCCCGTCCGTGCGTGAAACAGCAGGGACCGGGGGGACCGCGGCTCCAGTCCCCCGACCGCTCCTGCACCCCCGCCAGGCTCCTTCCAGCCCCATACCGTCATTCCATAGCAGATTCCATGGAAATGCAGCCCCGCTGCCACCATTTCGCGGGGCGCAGGTTTATCTCCCGGCTTCACTCGAGGCACAACAAGAAGCAGCTGAACCGACTCCTCGTTTCCCTCAGGGGAGGAGACCGGCACTCTCCTTCCACGGCTCGCCCGGCCGGCTCGGGGCCCCCCCACCGCCGCCGGGTGTCACCGCGCCGCGACAGAGCCCCCCCGGGCGCCCCCTCCTTCCCGCACGGCGGGCGGACTGCGGCGCTGACTTACGGCGCGGGCAAGATGTCTCCGGTCGGCCGGTGGCGGCCCCGATCCCGTCCCCG
>WEKY01029333.1:464310-502233 GCA_013390045.1 Picathartes gymnocephalus | reverse complement strand
GTCCCCGCCGCTCCGCTCCGCCCGCGGGGCCACCGGGATCGGCTGGACGGGCTGGCGGAGCTCCCACAATGCCCCGCGCGCCCGCGCGTCACATCCACCGCCCGCCCCTAACGGCGGGGTCGCCGCGCGATCCTGCACGATCCAGCGCGGTCCCTCACCATCCCCTCACGGTCTCCCCACAATCCACTCACGGATCCCCTCACGATCCCTCGCGCCTGGGCCACGGCTGTAGCGATCCCGGAGTTTGCCAGGGGCCCTTCTGCCTCTCCTCCCGTCCGCACGGGGCCCAGGCGGCAGCTGGCCCGGCCCGGCTGCTGAAATCCCGGACCCTGCGTGGGGCTGGGCTTTGGCACCGCGGCCTCTGCAGCTGCTGCTGGCCGAGCCATTGTGCACAGACGTGTTCGCTCCCAAATTTTCAGGACGGGGAGGTCAAAGCAAGGGGTTCGCGCTGTGTTCCTCGCAAGAATGAAGTTCACGGAGGGAAGAGAATGAGCAGCTGGATTGTTCCGTGAGGCACACGCACATTCTTCCTCGTGCTATACAAAAATGGCTCAGTGCCATTTTACCAAGGCCCCAGATGGAGCCTTTGGAGGCGTTTGTGTATGGGCCACACGGATGTCCTTGAGCTCACCTTGCTGCTTTGGTAGCGCTGGGTTGCCGCTGTCCCCTGCCCCCGCGCCCTGTGACAGACCGAGGATTCAGTCCCTTTTCCACCTCTCCTCTCCTCTCCTCTCCTGCCTCCTCCTCCTCCTCCAGTTGCCTCGCCCACCAGCTGCCAGTGGAAAAGAGGAGCTGGCACTGCGGATCTTGGCTGCAGGACAGACAAGTCAAGATAGACAAGTCACAACAGACTGCCATTGTGTTTACAGTGATGGGACTAGAAGCAGCTGGAGTTTTGAATGTCCTGGAAGATTCCTGGCTTGCTAATGCTCCCAGACTCTTGTGCCACTGCCATTTGAATGGAGCATCCTATTTCTTCAGTACCCAAAGCAGAATGCTAGCCCATAGCCTCCTCCCCAGTGTCCCTTGCTGTTCTTTCATGAGTATAACTGTACCAGGTGACAAGTGGCATAATACCATTACTAATAGATGACAAGGAGTTTCTCTCCTGCTCTTCTCATCAACCACTCTGAGCTCCAGCTCTCCTTATTTTGCTGAATATCAGTATATCATCACAGGGCCTTTGTCATACAAAACAGAAAGCAGAAAGGAAGAAGGGGGTTTAAAAGAAAAAGAAAAAACAGGGGAGTGGGGACAGCCTATGTAAAAACGTGGCTGGTCTGACAAATATCCCTTCAAAAACTGTTTCAGGCATTAGAATTGTGGTGCTCTCATCCGTCTAAATGGCCAGACCTGGTCTGGTTTTTAACACAGCTACACTCAGTGTCTCCGGAGACATCTCCCATTACTTCTCAGTGCACCACAGTGTCAAATGCAGCCTAGTCCTGACTGCACTCCCTGAGTGCTAATTGTACCCTGCATGTCATGCAGTGGGGCAGTTTTGCCTAACAAAGGCTCCCTGCTGGGTAAGTACCCTATAGTCCCTGCTTGCCCTTAACCCAAGAATATGGATGCAGTCCTTACTAGGCCATCTGCCATGGCTCTTCCTACTCAGCTGAGGGCACACTCGGCTCTCCCTTTGTTCCTGTCCACACACATAATCTCCTTCCCATCTGCCCCTCTTCCTCCTCTTCCTCTTCCATGTTGCCCCACTCCTTTTTTCCTTGCTGGTAGTGCTGCCCATGCAGTAACCATTTCCGTATGCTGTGCAAAGCACCCAACAGAACTGGTCCTCCAGTGCTTGGCTCTTTACACTCTGTTTTCCTGTCACCCACACAAGCTTTATTTAAATAAAAAAAATCCAACAAAACAAAAACCAAACCCAAACCACAAAAACAACCCTCCCCCAAATATCTCTGTTGATATGAGCTGCAAACGCCCGTGCGAAATTAAAGAACCCACAACATTGTCTAATGGGATTGATGGAAGGCTGCAAGGGGTAGGGAGCTGTGGGGTGTAACCAGATGATCTTTAAGGTCCCTTACTTTTCATTGCTTTCTATGCTCTTCTACTATCATGGTTCATTTTGTCCGGTTTGAAGGGGAGTCTATGGATTTTATGCTTTTGAAGAAAGCCTTCAAAACACAATTAGTGAGAATTTCTGCAGTGGGAGCTGCCCAAGTTTGCAGAGGACCTGAACAATTCGTCCACAGAATAGGATGCTAGCATGCAGACTGCTGTAGATAATTTGTAATGTTAGCATTGACTGGCTTACCTCCCACCAAAACACAGATTTATCATATTGAACATCTGCTTGGTATACAAAGAGTGCCCATTTTGAAAGCACACAATGTGTCATGACTGTCTAGAAGTTGCTACAAAAGCCTGTGAACCTACACTACATGAACTATCTCACTAAAACAAACCTTGGCTTAGATTTTGTTCTCTTTGCCAGTTGTGATATATTTATTTATACATAGAATGATAAAAAGCACCTTTCCAGGGTTGCACTGTCTTTATTTCTAATATAAACAGTTTATATTCTTACATTTATTTACTCTTATTTTATTTTGACACTCTGATTCTATAATCAATTCGAGCAACCTCAAGGGACAATTTGCAGAAGAAAGTTCTGAGTGATTGAGAATACAAACACTTAACTTGTTTATGCAGCAGAGGTGGTGGAGAAGGAAATATCACCTGGGAGGGAGCAGAGAGTGTGGGAAGGGTTGTGGCTGGGGGTAATCCTCTTAAACTGAGATAAGCGTTTTCACTTTGGGATTGCTATCCTAATTCTAAATGTGTCACCTCTTTTGTCACTGGTATTTGTTTGTTGTTGTGTGTTTATTGGCTACTGAGAATGCATGTCCTAGGTTACTGCAGGTTGCTGAAATATTCCTTCAGGATGTTGTGTGCCTAACCAGCAGATCCCTGCTGTTTTCCTTTACAACCTTTACATGGTCAAAAGAAAGTCCAGATTCCTCAGACATGACCTACTTCTCTGAAGGGGTTATCTGAACCTCCTGGGGCTGCTCATCCTCCTCTCTCTTTGCAGACCATATGACTAATCCATGCTTCTTAACTTCGGGTTACAGTGACACAGATAAATATACCTGTACTGTGTGTCATGCTAGTGACATTCTTGCCTTCACCATCAGAGGGGCACAGTGACCTCGTACCAAATCCACTCAGTGCTCCTAATGCGACCCACAGACCTCCTGCCTGTCCCAGGGGAGTATTAGCTGTGACTTCGAGAGGGCTGACCCTGGCCTTCCAGCAGATTGCTGTAATCCACCGGTGTCGTTGCCACCGCTAGGAATGACGCACTACAGGACTAGAATGTGTGTGGGCCAGGCCTTTGCTTTCACTTCGCTCTATTTTCCTGCCACTCTGAAGATACTCAGCTTCCCTCTTATTCAAAATTAGCCCATCAAGGTCAGGACGTTCTGCAACTAAGATTGCCCACACACTGGTGCTGAAAGCACGGTGTGTTTGGTACCTGTTTGATTCAGGGTCAGAGCCATTGATCTTAATGATTCCTTTTTATCTCCATTATCTATACCAGAGAATTGCAGTTTGGTTTCAGCACAGTTGAAAACTTGACAGCTGACTGTTGAACTGAACTGCTGGTTTACACTCAGCCTTACTTTAGCTGCCACAGGTGAACAGGATTAATTCCATTTTCAAACAGTCAATCTTTTCTTTGATATCTAAGTCATGACAGTTGGGATATCCTCCCTCTTCAGAATATTTCCTCCTGCCTCGACATTGTCAAGGCACTGCTGACTATTAATTGCCAGGCATGTTGTTCTGTAGCAGAAGTGCTGACTGGTGCTGATATGTTATGGTGAGATTAATACTTCCAGGGCATAAAAAGTGGATGTCTGGGATTTCTTTCCCAGGCTGGTAGACAGAGATAAGTTAGTACCAATAATTTACTTTGTTCCAAATCTTTCTAGGCAAGCGACCTCTTATTGTTTTCCCCAAGATGATATTTGTGCAAGTTTTTCAAACATGTATGTTATTTGTCATTGCTTTCTTCTAGAGAAATGTCAGTTATGGAAATTTTTTATTAATGTTTATACCCACTGTCAGAAAAATGTTTAATTGCTTTCCAAATTCTTTAGCTAAAATGTCACTTTTTAAGAAAAGATGGCAAACTTCTTTAATTTTTAAACTGGAAAATGAGAGTCACTATGATAAGTGCACCTTTTTAACCCAGGTTGGGAAGTCATTCATACACTTAATGAATGCTGGGACAAAAGAAAAAGCCAAAGTTTATAAAATCATTATTAATCTGTAGATTAGGGATAATATAACACATTTCAAAACCTGCTTCTTCTAAATAGAATCTAAATGCTTTTTGATTTATAAAACCAATAGTCCAACAGCAGTATGGCACAGTGACGTCAAGAAACATGAATGCCTCTTTCCCAGCAATATGGAAGAAGTGTGCTTTAGAACAAGCCTGATGCACCCTGGAGCACCCAGGGAACAGGCACAGTTCTCTGTCCTTCCTGTGGTCACAGCTGCTCCCAATATAACCTGACTCCCAGGCTGTCCTTTAAGCAAATCAGTTCATTCCTTTCTGGTATTCAAAACAGCCTCTTGCGTTGCTGCATTTTTAACGTCAAGTGGCAGGGGAAAGTTCTGCGTTATTGTGCAAAGAAAATATTAAATCCAAGAGCTATGATTTATATTATTAAGTCAAAGAATTCAAAATTACTTCACATGATGATCAGCTCAATGGTTCCTGGTGTAAAGCTTGGCAGACAGTAGTGTAGTAATAACTCACATTTCTTATATTTAGTTATTAGGTCCTGTTGCTCCACTACATTAATTTTCCATGTAAGCAATAGCTGTACTTGCCAGAGGGATTTTATATAATTGCAGATGGTAGGAGACATAGTTGGTAATTGCAGGAATGCAGAGGGAGATGTCCAGGAGATGATCATCTATTAAGATGTGGCTGTTGCTATGGAATACTTTCCTATCTGCTGTTCTGCATGGGATTGCTATGATGCATCATTTCATATAAGAGGTTATTTTTAAAGCAGACCCAGTTCTTTTCTTGCAAAAGCAAAATCAGATCACCTCTCTGAGGAATATTAATTAAAAAAGCTCCTGTGCTGAACAGCAGACATTATATAGAGTGTGGTTCATGAAACAGGCAAGAGAATTAGAGTCCACCATAATACCAGGCAACAATGAAATCAGGCGCTTTCCCATCCATCTCATGAAACAAACCCCACTCCTTAAATTAAACAAAACTTCTCTTGCAGATGCGAAGATCATTGGTTGTCATAGCAAACCATAGGCTACCAGAGGGTGATGTCCTCAGTTTAACCTGATCTTCATAAATTCATTATATCAAAGACAGCCCATCATTCATTCTGTTTATTTTGAAGTATGTTGTCTCTGTGGAGGTACAGAACGAGGAAGTGATGGTGCCAGATATTTGTGATGGATACAGAAATATGTTCCTGTCAAAAGTGCCAAGTGATGTGGTCAGCCTGGCTTTTGCTAAAGGATCCAAAGAGAGCTGGGAATGCAGTAGCTGCTTGATTCCTGTGTAAGAACAGTTTCCATCTCCATCCCTCTTTAGGAATCATAGAATCACAGAATCACAGAATGGTTTGAGTTGGAAGGAACCTGAAAGCTCATGTCGTTCCAACCCTCTGCCATGGGCAGGGACCCCTGCCACTGGAACCAGGTTGCTCAAAATCCCGTCCAGCCTGGATGAACACTTCCATGGATGGGACAATCCCAGCTTTTCTGGACAACGGCATCACCCTAACAGGGAAAAATTTCCTCCTAACATCTCATCTAAGTCTCCCCTCTTTTGGTTTAAAATCATTCTCCCTTGTCCTGTCATTAGAAATAGGACATCTGCCCTTGTAGTAAGTTTCTATCTGTTTTTTATAAGCTCCTGTTAAGTACTGAGCATCCACAATGTGGTGCTCCTGGAGCTTTCTCCTGTCCAGGTTAAACATCCCCAGCTCTCTCAGCCTGTCTCTGTGGCCCTCTGAGCAACCTCATGGGCACCTTTGGACAGGTTAAGAAAGCAGTCAGGAATTGTAAATTCAGTAATGCCGGCTCAAAAAAGCCATATGGCAGGGCAATGAAAAAATTTAATTCAGTAATAGACATGCCTGACAAAATCTGGTGAATGCTTTATTCATCTTAAAAATCTACATATTGGGAAGTGTTTGTTCTGTGACTGGAGTGCATGAAGTTTTTCCCATGACATGGACTTTAAAACTTTAAGGAAGAAACAAAGCAACATCTCCCTCTATGGGAATCACCTGTACTGCAGCCCCAGGCTCTGGGCAGCTGAAATCTCGTGCAATTCTGCCTTACCTGTCTGGCCAAGCCTCTGCTGCTCCTGCTAATTCCAGACAGGCTGGGTGGGCTGATGGGGAGCAGATTCTGAGGGTATGAACCATAACTAATCATTTCTAACTAAAGTCTTGGTTTCTTGACCGTTACTCAGAACCTGTGCTTTTAAAGGGTTTACATGTTAATAAGAAACCCTATGATTATTGCTGGGTTTTGCTTTGCTTTGCTTTTTTTTCCTTAACAGGCTTTGCACTATGGTTGTCCTCGCATGTACTACTTTTGAAGGGGTAAGCAGCATGAAGCTAACAGGTGAACAGGTCCATCCTTCTGTCATGTTCAGATTCTGTCACTAGGCACAATAAGAATAAGCAGATGCCTGTAATATGTATATCCTTGTGTGTGTGTTTGTGTATTTGCATAAAGCCCTACAATTCTTGTTAGGATATGTTACTCTTTTCTACTTGCTTCTGGCTAATTCATCTGATGACACTTTTGTCCATAAAAAGTGGCATATGGAAAGCACTGGGGTGAATATCAGTGAGAAATGGGCCAGGGTATTTGGAAGTGCTTAAAGGGTCATTCTGAAGCTTGTGGATTAACCAGGCAAGCAGCATTAGTCTCAAGTGTCAGTTGACCTGCCCCACAAATTGAACTACGGTAAGTAAAGCATTCTCTGGGTGATAGTTGTGGTGAATACTTTCCAAACAATTCATGCAATATAAATACAGTCACATAAACTGTTTATTGGATAATAAATGAATATGAAATATGAATACGAAACAAAATGAATAGCTTTTTATGCACTGTTTTCAAAAGAGGATAGTCAGTGTTTGATGACTTTCTGATTGTACTGATTATTGTCAATAACCCTCATAGCTTGGAAATATGCCTCTTAAATTAATTTTTGATTTTCCTGTATGCCATGCATTGAATTCTCAGGGATTTCTGTCTCATTAGTATCATAACATTTTTCTAAAGTCTGGCTAGTTTTAAGAAAACAGAAGATAGGAAGTTTTATGCTAAATTACCCTCATCACACATGGAAAAATTTGCTAATGCCCAACATTTTTCCTGAATGTACATCATAATCTTAAACTGCTCCATAGATAGCTTTTCCACTGAAGTTGCTTTTTAGGTACTAAAATAGAAAAGGAAAACAAAATCCCAATTTTCTTTTAACGTATGGTTTTGTAAAAACACAGGTATGTAGGAGTCCCAATGGAGTTAAATGTGAACTCTCTGCACGAATCCCTCATTGTCATATGTGCATTGTATTCTCTGTGTGTGTGTATGTACAGTTAGTGTTTTACAGTTACTTGAAATGTTTCTCTGGAATCTGGATATGAAAAACAAAACAACATCTGGTCACTTACACCCCTATTTCAAGCCTTCTTCCTGAAATACATTCCCTTTTTTTTAAATGAGAGGACATTTGTTGCTTCTCCTTGGACCCCTTTGTGTTTCAGAGTATTTCAGGATTGTTTTTGCCAACAAGTTCAAGTGTGATTAGTGATTTTGCAAATCAGATATTTTAGAAATGTTCTATTAAACAGAGCTGTAGAGATCATTAATCACTTTAGAAAGTCTTGCCTGGTGTTTTTCTTAATGGGATATACCATAGATCTTTCTTAAGCCCCATGACTGGAAGGGGAGCATCCTTAAGCCCCTTTGCCATCTGTATGTGCAGACATGATGCCATTAAGGAGCTCAGCCAGCAGGTGGAGTTTAAATTGCATTTAAACAGCAGTTTTAGACTTTGATTAAGGTTTATCTGAAACTATGCTACTGGAAATGCCTTTTATGGACACTTCTGGAAGAGTATTGGGTCGGTAAAGTTTTGTCACCTGTCAGACTGTTTATATGTAGATCACATTGCTGCTGCCAAGGTGGCATGGGCAGTTTATTAACTTGCTTGCCTTGACTTTGGAGTAATGTGGAGGAGTGCTAAATAATTGCCATTATGTGTAAATAAAAAAAAAAAGTCATCTCTCATTTTTATGTATACCTGAACAGACATGAAGGGAGGAGCACTCAGATGAACTGAATTCCCAATTTAAACGGTTTTCTTTTTTTGCCTTAATGGCAAAAAAATAGGATTAGGATAAAATCAGTGTAGGATTTGATGGCAGTGCTTCACTAGAAGCTTCATTAAGCACTGAAAGAGATGGAAGGGTCAAGAAGTATCTGACAAAAATCATAACACTGCACTTGTAGCAATGGGAGGTAAATGAGAGCAAGGTTTATTGCATCTGTCACTGAGCTTTATTATGAACCTAATGCTGAACAACAGCCAAAGCAAGAGCGACTGGAGCTGGCCAACCCTTCTGAGCAGGATATGGCTATGGCTGGCATCTGCCTGGGAATGGGGCCAGGCTCCAAGTCTTATACCTCAATCTTAGAGATGAACTTGCACTGTGAGTTCTGGTTTGAGGTTAAAGAAAGGAATTCCTTACAAAATGCTGCTGTGATAAGCTACTCTATTCTGGAGGGAGCTTTTGCTGTTATCCAGGAATCAGTGTAAGAGGTGTGTAAGACTGTGAAGAAAAACAGTGATGGGATTTGTTTTGGTTAATAGAATTGTAAGCGGTACTGGCATCCAGGGAAGACCTTATGTCACAATTTTTTTAGGAAAAAAAAATTGTTACACTTTGCTGTGGTGATTTAAAGGTGAAATTTTGCATCCTTTTTGCCAGGAATGGTTTGCAGAACCTCACATAAATGGAGTCTATAAAATCTAGAGTCCTACTGGACACAAATCAGACAGGAACATGTAAAGAGGAAAGCAAACCAGATGGGCAGATGAGGGACTGCCAGGTTACCTTGACTTCCTCTGAGCTATGCAGGAGAAGAAAGGGAATTGGCAGCCATTGAAAGCACATGATGACACAACTCGATTGCTACAGAGACAATGCGAATTACAGGCAAAACACTGAAGCAAATTATACAGACTGAAATTTCAGCTGTAGAGACTACAGAAAAACTACTGCTTTCATCTAAACCAGGTCTGTCCAGAACTCAAAGGAGAGGTGCAAAGCACCACAAAAATCATTTTCAAAGCAGATGACGCAGGCTGGAAAAAGTTTCTAGAAAATGTACAGACGTTTGGAAGCATTGAAATGTTTTTCAGATCCTTGCTTCTGAAAATGTGCTTGCATTCTCAAATCAGTCAGCAGAACGCCTTAGGAGAGAGAAGGGAATAACAGGAGCTATAAAACGAGCATCTCAGCACCCATAAGGGATCCAGCACTCGGGAGCAAATGGACAAACCGCACTAGACCAAAGTAACATTAAACAAAGCCAGAGTCAGAATTTACTACCAAATACCCTCAGTTCAGTGAATACATTTCACCTGGCAAAAAGAAGAATTTTCTCCATACTGAGTGCCAAGAAAAGGAAAGTTGGCAACCGATGCTGGAGGAGGAGAGTGGCCGTGGCCACGGCGGCTGTCCTAAATAACGCCGGGAAGCATTCCAGGGGGCAGGGCATCCCTGCCTGGGTGGGCTCAGACAGCCAGCCCCGGCTTATTCCTGCTGTCTCGCCAACTGCAAAAATTAACAGCGTTTTTTGCTTGCCACCTCAGAAAACCTCAGCAGTCCAAAGGCCTGGATGATGTGCTTTCTGCCATAGCAGAAAGCCGAATCTGCTGATCCAAGGATCTGTTCCAGTGCTGGGGCTCGTGTTTCAGTTTCACATCACCACCCTCTCACGGCTCACCAGGAGGCAATGCTGAATCAGCAGCTCACTCCACAAAGGCTTCTTAAAGAAAGCTACAGAAAGCAAAGAAAATATATGGCATTCCACTCATGAAATGATACACTATAAACAGGCTTTCCAGCCTGTGGTGCAATGCTTCATGCCTGATGTCAGCACACTTGTGTACTTCGGTGCTTACAGTCCCAACATCATTATACCTGCCAGGATGGAAGGGAGTTACAGGCATAAGGGAAGACAAATGTGCAAAAGATGAAGTCTGAGCTACTGGCAAGCTATAAACCTCCCTGACCTATAAGTGGAAAATTCTGGCAAGATCAGGCTATTTCTTTTTTAATTAAATAGACTTTTCTCATATTTCTGTTGGACTGGATGATCTTAATGGTCTTTTCCAATCTAAACCACATTCTATGATTCTATATTATTTTTCTTCCTTCAGTTTCTAAACAAAATCTCACTGCCAGTGTATAGGGTATGAGGTCAATGGGATGCATCTGAAATCAGATGGGATTCCACAAGTAATATGCTGCTTGGATTCCCACATATTAACTCAGTATTTCCAGCACAATGATTTTTATTTCAGACATCAAAAGAAATGAACAAGCACTAAAAAAAAAAAAAAAGAAAAAAAGAGAAGAGAAGACAGGAAGGATTCAAAGTCAAGGACAGTGAATTGCTGTACAAGATAAAAGAGGTGATGGTGAGGTAACACATGATTTCACCTTTTGAGTTGCATCTGAACCTCAGTCAATCAATTCTGCAATGAACTTCAGTTTTACTTGGATTTGCTGTGTATTCTGTGTGATCTTGTCCTTTCCTGCCAACACACAGCTGCTGGGAGAAAAACTGCTGTTAGAGTATTGCAAAACTAACTCTATTGTAATGTCTTTCAGAGAGGGTCAAACAAAGTTTGGCGATTTTACATTTGCCAGGGTTGAGGAATGTTTGGACAGTCACCTCCAGACTGTCACAGAGGCTGCTAGAGGAGGCAAGTGTTGTTTTATATATGTGCCAAAAAATGGCAAATTGCAGTGAGGCTGGGGAGAGCAAGCCTTCACTTCATTAGTCAGTAAATTACGACAGATGGTTTTAAAATGACTTCATCAGCAGCGAGGCTTTGTTTTCTGCAGAGATCCTTGCCATCACCTCGATCCAAAGACAAAGCAGACAGTGGGGGTTTTATTATTTTCACATCTTTGCTGATTTCTAGCAGTCAGAGGGAATAAGGAGGGAGAGATCTAAGGTGGGGAAATGGTCGTGGAAGAGGATTATAGGAGATCATCACTTTGTTTTCTAGGAAACTCACCATTTTTTGTTAAAGGACCATTGTTTCTGTGCAGGAGCTCCTGCTCTTGTATCACACAGCTTTAAGTGTTCAGGATACCTATGGTAGCTCATCACCAAGGTGTGTTGCTTTTTTTAGGTTATTCTCCTGAGGGTGAAATGTCCCCCTCCTGCTGCAAAGAGCGGGGTGGCTCCCGCGGCCGTGCCATGCCCCCGTGCAGCTCCCACGGCCGTGCCATGCCCCCGTGCAGCTCCCGCGGCCGTGCAATGCCCCCGTGCAGCTCCCGCGGCCGTGCCATGCCCCCGTGCAGCTCCCGCGGCCGTGCCATGCCCCAGTGCATCTCCCGCGGCCGTGCCATGCCCCGGTGCAGCTCCCGCGGCTGTGCCATGCCCCCGTGCAGCTCCCGCGGCTGTGCCATGCCCCGGTGCAGCTCCCGTGGCTGTGCCATGCCCCCGTGCAGCTCCCGCGGCCGTGCCATGCCCCGGTGCAGCTCCCGCGGCTGTGCCATGCCCCCGTGCAGCTCCCCCGCAGACGGCTGTGCTGGAGCTTGCTGTGATACATAGCTCTGCTTTGCCACACTCCTTTCTTTAAATCCAGGAAACAGCTCCATGGCCCTGAAAGAATTTTTTCAGAAGCACCCAGGTTTGCTCTCTGACTGGGGTAATTACTGAATTAAAATGAGGAGGTTATGGTCAGTTTGCAGTGGGTAAGAATTGCCATTGACTGTTTCGAGGAGGGGATTATAGCATGGGAAGCAAAGGGATAGAACACTGCAGCTGCCATAAGCAGGTTTGAGCTGCTGAGGCTGCAAGAGGGTTCATCAGAAGAAAGTTTGATGATTTTATTGAATAAGGCCTCGGTCAGGTACACATCCTGAAGATGTGTATCTCTCATTAGGCAGTACTTGCAGTATATCACATGAGGCATTTATTATTTTGCCTTATAATGCTATTTGTCAGTGCTCTGGATTGTGTAAAACATGCTGAAGGAGCATATTCTCCCTGACTCCTGGACTCCATTATCCAGACAGTATTAACTGGGCTAAATCTGTTTCTCCAGAAGGCATACAGGAGACATGGAACTATATTAAAACATTTAAATGTACAACCCCATAATCTGTATTTTGGTTATCAGAGAAGCTTTCAGCTATAAAAGAAGAATTAATGTAATTAAACAAAAATTCAGCGTTCAAATAATAGAGAAACTTGCAGGGAATGTAGCAGAATGTGAAGACAACCTCTGCACAGGGCAGTGATGTAGTGTGATTGTGTCTAGGACTTAGTCTGTACTTTCAAGAAGAAATAAATCCTGAATTTAGCTACAGAGCTGCCAGGGAAATGGAAATGAAGGGATGCTGGAACAGTTTCTGCAGGGTCTGGCAATAAATAGTAAGAGGGTTAGGGAAATTATGAATATGTCCAATATTTTACTGCAAGTTTAAGCATGCAGGTTGGGGAGAGTGGCATGACAGAAGGTCATGTCCTGTGCACAGCCAGCATGCCAGGAGGTCCCTGGTTTGATCAAGAGCTTAAAATACTTGAGACCCACTCAGCTCTTCCTCTTTTTCAATCCAGAGAGGCTTCACTGCAGGAGGTTTCAAGTTTCATCCATTTCATGGTTTGGTTGATGGCCATATATGAAATTATTAGGAATATGAGCTGATGCTGTCCACATCCAGCTGGTGAATAAGAGCTGGGATTTTTATTTCTGGGAAGTATCAGCCTTTCCTCATGAGCCAACTCAATTCCAGCCTGTGAATCTAAAGTTTTCATCAAAGAGGTTTGGATAGGAGACAGAGCTGGTGCCACAGGCACTTGTTATGGTTTCAGACAGCTGATAGCAGGATAATGAATGTGCAGCAAAGATTTTCAGATGGGTGTCAGGAAAATACAGGGGCAAACTGTTTGTTAACGAAGCAGAATTAGTCCAAGTCTTCTTTTCATACTTTCATGAGAACTGGCTCTCAGAATCAGTCTTTCTCTGGTGGCAGGAGGGAAACCAGACTGAATTTTCCTAATGAGAGAGTGAATCTGGGAAGACATGTTGGAGTTCCACCTTTCAGGAAGCAATGCTTTCAAGACACAGCCTTTTTAATCACTGTGGCTTGACAGCCTTGCCACACTTCATTGTGTTTTTCCAGTTTGGACTCAGGAAGACTAAAGTAAACCAAAATAAGTCAGACTAAATTTGTCCCTCCAAAGAGACAATTAAAAAACTTGAACCCAAAACATGCCAAGGTTTATATTAAATACTGGAAACAAGTGAGAAGCAAACCAGAACAACATGAGGGTTCTGAATGTCTCTAAATGGTTGCTAACAAATACTAGTGACTGGCCAGATGTGCTGACTGAGAGGTGGATGTCCTCAGTTGGACTCCAAGTTCTGAACTCATCAAAGTCTAAAGCTCTAGGACAAATGGCAGTGAAAACAACTTTGGAGTGGTTGCATTTTCAGGCTGAGAGCAAAGAGAATGTACAGTGAAGAGTAAAGGAGTTTTAAATTGGCTTTGATTAAACTGGCTTCAAAATATAAATAAGCAATTATACTAACTGGAAATACATGGCACCGAGTTGTCCATTTGTGGTGAACTGGCACAGCTCCACAAAAATGATAGTTCTTCACCCTTTCACACCAGGAGACAATGTGCCCACGGTGTTTAACCTCAGTGGCACTTTGAAGGTTGCAAAGCAGCCCTGTGAAGGAGATGTTCTGTGCTTGGAACGGTGCAGGTTGTATCTGCCCCCGCATCCTTTCCCAGGTGTGACTCCCCATGCTGTGTTTGGTCCCTGCTCAGCCCTGCTGGTGAAGCCTTGCTGAGGTGAGAAGGCACCAGCAGTGCTGTACATTCCCTAGCAGCCATTGCTTCTGTGAGAAGAAAATTACAGCTCTGACTTTTATTATCACCTTACCACCACCTCTTTTTCTATGATTCATATTGCTTTAAGAGATTAGTTTTCTTTACCATTTAACCTTTCTCAATATTGCTGCCTGAACCAAATTTATGTCTTGGATAAAGCTATGTCCTCCTTTTATTGAATCCAGGTACTTTTCATAATGAAACTAGGGTCATGTGATCTTTGATTGTGGTACTTTAAATTCTTTATTGAAAATGTATATTATATATTTTTATGACATTAATTAAATGTCGCCAAATAAATGACAACATAAAAAATAATTAATGTCTCTGTTTGGCTCATTATCTCTTTGGATTTGATTTGTGGTCAGAGCTAGAAATTCATCTGATCCATATAGATTTAGATGTTTCAGAGCACTGCCTCATGGCAGAATTTAGGACTGAAGAGAGAGGGCTCATTTCATGAGTATGGTACTGTATTTTTTATTTGCTTGCAAGTTCCTTGGGTAAATTGCTTTCTCGTCTATACAGGATGTTATTCCACCTTCATCACCAGAGAGTATCTGAGTGCCTTCCAGCCAAGCATTATGTGATCCAGCTAACATCTGCCATGCTCATTCCCTCTTTCATCCTTACCCCGACGTGTGCATGTTTGGTTGTTGGGTTTAGATCTATGTGCTGCCATGTGTCAGTGTTACAGAAAGTCATATGTGCATCAAACAGTCTTCTAAATAACTAGCATATTGATCCTGTAAGACCCCTCTGGTTTATGGCCTGAGATCCTGAAAACTGAACGGGAGGTATGAAGCTATTATAACATTGCAAGACAGAAGTAATTATAAAATCCATCAGGATTTCATTATGTATATTTTTTATGATTCCAGCATCTTGGAGATCTTTAACCATGAATTAGAGCATTTGTACAAGAAGCTGTGCAGTATTTTCAAATCATTCACAATCTAATTATAAGATAACAGATCTTGTCTTTTGATACATTAAACCACCTTAATATAGAAAAAGGATGCAGTTGCCTATTAAATCCCATAGAAAATTTCTAAATGTCAGCAGAACTAGATTTCTGTTAAGTCTCGCAAGCAATTCCTATGGGTATTATTATTAATAATAATTTTTAAAAATTATTTTTCAAAATAATAATGGCCTGTAAAAACACAGAACTATGCCCAAAAGGTGTTTAAAAACTCTTTCTCGGTGCACAGCAGGGAGTTCAGGTGCTGCTCAGATTCTGGTTCAAACCCTGCTTAGGGCTTCATGAAAGAAACCATCTGATGAGGTATTTCAGGAGAATATGGAAGCACTTGAAAGACAAGTCCAGTGTTAGAGGACGATTGACATTTATTGACTTCCTGCACCATCTAGTGGGGATTAAAATTAATTGCTCTCATTTTATGAAGACTCTAAACTGTTCAGGATGCCCGTGCTTTCCTCTCCCAGGCACTGAGAAAAGCACTGGAGGAGCCAGTTCTCATCATCCTTTGCACAATGGGACCAGGCTGCATTGGGATCATCTGTGCCACCCGAGACAGTGAACAACCATCTCATCCCGTGACATGTAGGGATCAACCCACCTGAATTAAGGCCAAGAGGGCCACGTGGAAGGGCAGACCTCAAGGAGCATCACTGGTGTGCCACTGAGCTGTGGCCATAAGCAGGACTGTGGAGTCAGGCAGATCTCCTGGCCATGGGAAGCAGAGGAAATATCTGCACACAGTTCTCATGGGCTCACATTGTGGTTGCCGTGTTGAGATGAACTTCTAGAGATCTGAGCATGGCTCCTCCCGCTCTCTCATGACCTGGTTGGAATTAAGCTCTGAGACTGAGTCCTGAGTGAATAGGACTTAGGAGAAACACTTTTCATCACACGTTAAGTTTTGCAATTCCCCCACAAACCACAGAGGAGAAGCCATGATCTGATCCTACATGTGGAAGTAAAATTCATTGCTGTAACCTTAATATAAGGCATTTCCGTGAACATAATTTGCCTAATTATCAGTGAACAGGACAGCATCAGGTGATTAAACTCCTAATTTTCTGTACAGGAAACAGGAGCAGCTTTTTCTGTTGCTGGGCAACACAGATATGCTTTGAAATTTGGTTGAAGTAGTGAGTGATAAACATTTTTAAATAGACATGAAATGCTGACAGAGGCAATCCTGACTGCTATAAACAGCCAGGAGGCTGGAAAATCCCACCTACATACTATGGTTTATGAATTTAAAAATTGCTCAGGCTAACTCTAAGGGAGGAATATAAAGAAAAGCCTGAAGAAGCAGAGAGAGATCTCCTCCCCTGAGAAACAGCTCTAATTGTTTCCATATGGCTGTGTTTGTTGTTCCTGGTGCAGTCCTTGTTCAGTCCACCCATTACCCTTCCCATCTCAGAGACTGTTTGCTGGACATGGCTATCCGTGTGTGTTTGTGTGTGTGTGTGATTATAGCAGGAAAGGAATCACTCTGCCGGGAAATTGGTGCCTCAGAGGCTGGAAATGTCTGTGGAAAATATTCTTTACTGCAGAATTTCTCCCCTTCCAGACCAAGGCCTATCTTGACCTATTTCTTGAGAAATAGGAACCAAGTGGATTTGAAATGCTGCTGGTGTAGCTTAAAAAGTTTTCCTTTAGCTTCACTTCAACAGGCTCCCAAGGAGTTCATTGACTCATAAGGAGCTGGGCTCCACAGAGACATCTGCTCATTATCCTCCTCCTTGAGAAGGTCCCAGCAGTTCCTATGAGATGTAATGGTGGACTCTGGGAGCCTTTCCTGGCTGTGGTCAGCTCTTTAGCATGACTGAAAACAGAAAGGATAAAGACCTGAATGTAGTGTCTGCTTTGTTTTCTAAGGTGAGTGCAGGATTCCTGTTTTACAACATGAGTTTCACACTGGCAGAACATCCTACAGTTATTGCTGTAACATCCTATTTTGTATCCTAGTTTGCAATGACAGAATTTCATACAGCTTTGTTGCAGGTTTTTTTTTCTTTTTGGCTTGACACTGACTATCACTGACGCCTATTTTGCTGCTTTGTCTGAGAGTTTGGAAAGATCTGTTGCCTTGCACTGATCTTGATGTGAGAGGCAACTGGTGTGCAAAGTCTGTTGCTGAGCCACTAAAAATTCTCATTCCAGCTGCCACCCTTTGCTCTTCAGGCACAAACAATATGACTGTTTAAAAACAGTGTTTCCTTTAAAAGCCCACATTGCAACATGTCAGAGCAAATATCTTCCTGAAGATGCTACTGCATTCACATTGATCACCACAGCATTTTTCAGCTCTAAAGAATTTTAAAGCTGATGGAGGAAGTCTTACTTCTCACCTCCCCCAGCAGGCACAGGGCCTCCTGCCACAGAAGTGCGACGTGACCTTTCCCAGTACTTGGGGTGCTGGAGCAGCAGTAGATGCTGTTGGAACACCTCTCTCATGGGTCCAATCAATAAAACCTAACAACACCTTCGCTGGGAAGGTGTCACTCCTTGGGTACTGGCAGCTGTCTGTTAACCCAGCCCCTGCCTGGTGAGCACAGCAAGCTCCCTGCTCTTAATAGTCTTCAGGAGTGTCAGAAGCTGCCTTGCAAAGCATCTTCCTAGGATAAAGACTCCAGTTTTCATAGACACTTGTGACTATTCATATTTAAATTCACTGAGTAGAAAAAAGGAATGTCAGCAATTTTGGGTGGCTCTTATACTGAATTCACTTTTTTTCCCTTTTCAGCTTTTTTTTTTTTGCAATAAATTTTGCCAAAACCATACTTTAATTGTGTGCATTACTTTGAGAGATCTGGCAGAATTGCAAACAGAAATGACTGCAGATGCCGTGCGGAGCATGTAAAAATGGAAATTCCATGAATATTGCTCTTAACAATGTGGCTTTAAGGACTTGGTTTACTTTTATTGATTTTATTAATTAATCCAGGCGATGAGAGACTGAAAGGGCTGGTTTGAAATGCCCCCTCTTGCCTTTCTTCATTCAGTTCTGCCCACACACCTCAGCTGGGATCACCTTTTCTAATTCATGTCTGGCCTTCTTTGAGGAATCGTAGAACCACAGAGTGGTTTGGGTTGGAAGGGACCTTAAAGATCATCGCTTTTCAGCCCCTCTGCCATGGGCAGGGACACCTTCCACTCGACTTGGTTTCTCAAAGCCTGGGCTTGAACATTTTCAGGGGTGGAGCAGCCACAGCTTCTCTGTGTGTTGGTGCCAAACTCAGATATTTTTGCTGCTGAGACAGTTGACTGCAGGGAGAGATGACCTTTGCCACTTAGTCATGATCCCAGTAAGCACCATAAGCTCTTTCTAACCCCAAAATGAATAAAAATTAATGATCCCAAACCTGTCTTGTTTATGCTTTTGCTTGAACTTGGGTGTTTTCTTGGCTTTGTTGTTCATTGCTTTCCCCAATAAGATTGTCTGTGTACCTTACTGTATCTGTCCAGCAAATGCCTGCAGACATTGCTTTCTTTGCTTCTGATTTTGATTCTGATCAGAATCACAGGCGAAAAAAAAAAAAAAAGGGCAAAAAAAGCCATTCTGGAACTTAGGTGGGTGTTAATAACTAATGGGACCCCAACAAATTGCCTGAAATACGAAGGTGGGTCAGATGAATGGTTTGTATATAAGCAACTCCCTGTGAACCATCAGGTGGGAATTAAAATTTAATTTAGAAGGTACTATCACTGCTGCAGTGGTGGTGGTGGTGATTTACTTGATTGACTGCTGGTTTCTTTCACCTTTGCAAGCCTTAGGTTTTTACTATCTGAGGAAATTAAGGCTGAATTGCAGCAGGAAATTCCTTGTACCCAGGTGTTTCTGGTTATCCGATGAATAACTCGGCTGGTGGGGAGGCGAGGATTAGGATGGGATGGTTTGGAATCTAAATGATTCTCATTGCCTAGTACCACACATTGATATTCTGTCAGCCCTGTATTTGTTCTCAGCAAAGGATGGGAAATCCTACTGAGCTGGGCAACAGGTCCAGAAAACAGTGATATTTCCATTGTTCTTTTTCAATACTAAATATGGAAAACTGATTTTATTAGGTTGTCCTGATTTAATGCACTGAATTTAAAAATCACTGTTGAATTCTGTTGGATTGTGATTTGAGTTGCCTTAATAATGCAGTGGCCTATTCTATTGCTCCTGTTCTCCAGCCTGGCTTTATTTTCTTTCCAGATGAAAGCAGAAAGGGCCCAACCTCAGTTCCACTGACTTTCTGGGAGATGGATCAGGCTGGAAGGTCTCCAAATGCCTGAGCTGCTCTTTTGTGAATGAACACAATCAAAACAAGTCCTAATTGAGGAACTGATGACCCTTTGCTGAACTGTGGTGGTGGTGATAGGCTTCATAATTCAACTAAGTAGGTGAAAAGAGAAAAAAATACACCTTGATGAAAGTCGTGCTTTTTGACCTTAAAATTCATGATGCAGTGGACATCCCATGCAGTGGCAGGCCAGTTTGATTGGCACAGAAAGCACACACTGACTTCCCTTCCTCACCCAGCTTTGGGAATGCACTTCCCCAGTGCTGTGGTGATGTGATGGAGCTGTTCCATTAGCCAGTCCTGTGGCAGCTGTGACCTCTGTGCTCAGCATGGCCCAATCCAGGGGTATGCAAAAGTTACCCAAACACAAAATTTGCTGTCTGCGCTGGGCTCAGAAGCCTCTGAACTATGAGACCTTGGTCAAGAGCTCTCTCAGCAAGAGTGGAATATCCAGGAATGAATCTTCTACTGCCTTGATACACTTCTCAAAATGTAATAATGCTCCATTCCCACTTCAGCTACTCATGAGAAATAAAGGTATTAAAAGAGACAGAAATGTTCTTTCCTTTGCCCAAAGCTGAGGAACCTGTATTTCATGTAGTGCAGGGAAGCCAGCAGCTGACTCTGGGAGCTGCTGTGATGTGCAAGCTGGCAGCCAGGCTTGGAAAAGAAACAGAGCGAGGGAGTAAGAGAATTATTTCCCCAAATCCCCAAAGCTCTAATTCCTGCAGACCCCTGGGCTCAGTTGCATTGTCAAAGCTAAGTGGATGGAAACGGGACTATTTCCCTTCAGCAGTCATTAAGGAAAATTACTTCAGATTATTCAGGGTTTCATGTACTGCTGCAGCAGCCTAATGGAGTGATAAACAGTTACATCTTCCTGGACTGCACCAGCAGACACAACCTGAGTTTGTAAAACACCAAAGGTATCAGTTCTCCTCCAAACTGCAAATGGAATAACCCCAGAATAGAGTAAATCTGTGCAAACCATCTTTGGTGCCAAAATGAAAATGTAATTTTCAGGCATGTCTCAGCAGAGAAAGTCCTTTCCTACAGCAGAAGAAATTCAAGCAGCCACATGGAAATACTTTATTTTCAGTATTAACCATCAGAGGAGATGGCTGTTGCAGATCATGGAAGCCAGGTAATTTAGTTCTGTACTTTGAATATGTGCAGCGCCAAGAAATACTAGGAGATGTGGAATGTTTAATACAGGCCTGCAGCATCAGCGCTGCAGTCAGGAGGGGAACAAGAGCAAAGCTCGTACTGAGCTGATTGATACCTTCATGGAGCCACAGCACAATATTCCAGCTGGGAGCTGGCTTTGAAAAACCTGAGCTTTGCTGTTTGCCTCTTAGTCACGAGATACAAAACGAGCCTGGATGTTGCCACCTTCTCCATGGTTGATTCTGACAGTCAGCAACTCGTGTCTGCCAGGGGGTGAGGCATGGAGCTGATGCCCCCGTCCAGTCTTCAGCACTCCCTCCCTCTCTCCAGCTTCGCTACCTCCAAACCTGTGAATTCAAATAGCTCCAGGGTAGGTGGATTTTTCCACCCTGTTCCAGGTCTAATTTCTCTTTCAAACTAGTACCATATATCTTTCCCCACCTCCCACTTGTCACTTTATGGCTTGCTGGATCTGTTTCCTTTAATGCTTGAAAATATACAGTTAAAATCACTTTAAAATTTACTAATATGCCTTTTTATTTGAAAGGCTTATTTCCCTGAAAGGCTTTCCCAGTCTTATATGAGGGCATGCTCTCTAATATTAAACATTTTTTTGTTAAAAATGGGTGCACATATGTTTGATATTTAACTCGAAACAAATGGTGAGAGTGGGGAACATAAGCAAAATTACGCTTTAGATAGCTATAAAAGGTCATTTTTGCTTTAAACTACAAAGGATGAATAGGGGCATATGACACACATAATAAAGGCAGAGGTAGGTTTAAAATGCCCTTAGGCTACTCTGAGGTCAGCTGCTAACGTACAAGAAAAGACACATTTTGCCCCTCTTTTTTTTTGCCACCCAAAAGTGTGGAGTAGCAAGCTGGGATCTGTGTTCAGGGAAGGTCACTCAATCTCTATCTTAAAAGCCATCACATTTTTCTCTATCATTTTCATAAGGGATACTGAACTCTCAAGCCTAATAATTAAATAACTCACTCCAAACTAACCCCCCTTCTTCCTGGCTGAAAATTGGAGAAGGGTTCAGCTTGTCATGCTGAAGAAACAACTGCTTGTGCTCTGCCATATGATGAGAAATTCCTCATTATCAGGTATCCAGATTATCAGCAAAAATTATATGGGTTCCTCTCTGGTGTAGACAGAAATGTTTCTGCAAGAGATACTGAAAACAAGCAAAACCTGCTTTCCCTGCCGTGGTGCCAGTGCAGCAGCACAGGGCTGAGTAACTGGGTGTCCTTTGGGTTGTGGATTTAGCCTGTGCTGGGCTTTTTGGTCAGGGCTTGGTTTTGAAAACTGCCGAGCACTCCCTGTGAATTTTGAAGGGGAAATGAAGCGGGAAATGGGCCATTTCTCATTTAGAGCTGGCACAGGACCAAACCAATGGGAGCAGATGAGATTTCCAATAAAACCTTCCTGAAAGGCAAGGGAGGGTAGAGACAAGATGCTGGTTGTAATCTGGCTCCAGCCATCTGCTCCAGAAGTGCTGGGAGTGCAGAGCAGGGGATGACTAGCACCTTGTTGATAAAAGTGACATGGAAACTTTGGCTCAAATTTAGTCATCAGGTGGCTTTTGCCTCTGCCAGGACATCTTTTCTGCTATTAGAGACAGATTAGGGAAGAAATACGGAACAAGAAGGTCAAAACCTTACCTGTAGCTCCATCCCTCTAAGGCTTATTTGAAGCCTTGTACTTATTTCTGTATTGAGGGGGCAAAGTTGGAGTCTTACTGTTTCTTTGCAAAGTAATACATCTTTTTAGTTGACTTTTCCCTTCTTCTACTCAAAGCACAAGTAGATAATTTATCTTGGTGGGAGTTGTTTTTAAAGTTTATTAAATCCTATCGGCGAATCATGGGGTATTTCTGAATTTTAGACATGAGATATGTATGCACATTTAAAGCATTTGGAGCAGAAACTCAATGTATTTTCTGATTACTCCTGAGCTTTGTACTCCAATCTGTAATCACTAGAAAGCAAATTGTCCATAGCTCCATCCCATAATATAGAGGTTATTAATGGGAACCAGGTAACCTCCTTCAAAGGAACAAGACCGTCAAGGATATATCTGTTTCTCATGTTCTAGAAAACATTTCACAGGTTTAATGATTACTTAAAGGGGGAAAAAAAATATCTGGACAATAAATTCAGGAGCTAGCTCAGTTAGAGGTACAAACACATTCCCTGGCTGAAATTCCTCTTACTGAAGCCTGATAGTCTGTGCTTTATCATACCAGGCACACGAGCTTCCAGCTGCCAACATGAGGGCACGCTGGCAAACAGCCGACCCAGCTGCTGTGGTGACAGTGCCATTGTAAACTTTTATTTTTTATGCTCAGCGTGTATTGAGAGTGATCCCTTTGTTCCATATGGCTTCCATATAGTGACACTGCATCCTGTGTAGGGGAGGTCAAGGAGTGGATTATCAGCAAGTGTTTCAAGTCAAGAATGAAGGGAGCTGGCAGTGCAAATCCACACAAAGCCTGTTCTGTGCTTCCCATCGGTGCGGTGACCTCTGGGTTTCGGTGTCTGTGTGTTCCCCCCGTGCTCCCTCCGTGTGAGAGCACAGCACCCGCCAGCCTGTTAGCACAGCATTGCCCTGGAAGGATTTTAGAGGCAGAAAGAGAACAAAAGCAGCCTGAAAGGCTGGCTGAAATGTTTAAAGTGGAGAGGCCAGGAGCAGGGAGGGAGCAGTGCAGGGAAGGATATGCTCCCATCCCCATCTCCATCCCCATCCTCACCCCACCCTGCTGTTGCACTGCCCACACCCTTGGAGCAGGCACTGTGGCTGGGTGTCACATTTGCTCACTTGCAGTCAGCTGGGGCCTCCCGAGCCAGCCAGGACTGGTGATCAATGATGGAAAGTGGCCCGGTGCTCTCGGGTGGATCCCGTTGGGCCCCACAGACCTGAGTGTGTCTCAGTGGTGTAGGAGGCCACTGCCCATTTCCTACGTTGGTAGGTATGCAAAATTCATAACTTCATTTTAATAACTCCTGACCTGCAAGACCCGAGTGATGGTAAACCTCACAGAATTATTACCGGCCAAGTAAAAATTATATTCCATTTGAACATTCCTCATATAATATCCCCACTGCAGTCAGCACTGAAAGAAAAACGGTGTTGCCAGGGCTGTTTCTCAGGTACCTAATGAGTTAGCTTTGGCTGGGGATCAGGAGCTTTTGGCTGCTGTAGGTTACATTGACCACTCAAAGGCTTTAGATAATCTAGACTGTACCTTGTTGTTTAATGATATAAAATTAAATTGGGGCTGAAGGGAGGGTAGTCAGCTGGTTACAGTGATGTTGGAGAAAGTGCATGCAAACCCTATGCTCAGCCTGCCTCAGCAGGAGCAATGCCAGAGCTGGAGTAGGACTGGGGAGAGAGGACAGCAGCCAAGGGGCAAGGACCGAGCCTCTGGCGTGGCCCAGGGTGCTGGGAGCTTCAGGGCTTCTTGTGGGGAAATGCACATTGACCCTCTTCAGCCTCACATCATCTATCGATAGGGAAAATAATTTCTACTTCAGCCTGAAAGTCCTCTGGAGTTTGTAATAAAGGATTTATGAAAACACATCACCCTTTTCATGGGAAACTGAGGGGAATGGATGAGGAGGGGCTGTTGCACCCTCCTGCTTAAGCAGTATTCAGGGATGGAGGCTGGTAACCCCTGTCAAAGGAGAGATTTCAGACTGGGAATAGTCTGGGAGTGATCCAGAGAATAGGGAATATGTAATCACTGCCATAAAAAGAGAGGCTAAACAGAAACACAGGGGTAGGTAAAACTGTATGTGGGTACGTTGAGTAAGGAGTGATTTCTCCTTGCTGTCCTCAGACAAAAGGAGGGAGTGCTCTGGGAAATGACAGGGCAACCACTCCTGAACAAATAGAAGTGCAACAAAGTCTTGCAAGCAGTCCTGCAGCTTAGCTGGATGGTGGCAAACGTGCTGCCCCAACCTGGATCCTCAGGTTTGGGAGTCCCTACATGCCAGCGTGGAAGAACCAGGAGAATCATCACACTGTATTCATCCTCTTCCTCATTTCTTTGTTCACCAGCCGCTGTCATCTGGTTCATCTTTGTGTGACCCATTACAGACATTCTTGGATACTTCTGATTTTATTTCTGTTTTGCTGCTATTTCTTTGTTCACCCATGAAAACAGATTATCGTTCTCTTTAATTTTATGTGTGAGGAGGAACAGATGCCAGCAGTGAAAACAAATCCAAAAAGTTCTTCCCTTATGCTTTACACTGGATCATCTTCTGTCTGATTTGATTTCAGGATCAGTATTTTTCCTTTTTCTACGCTTGTGCCATGCCCAAAAACAGAGATAGTAAAAGGGATGGCATGATTATGTTCCTTTAAATAATATTATGTTGACTCTGCTGCGTAGTACAAATAATTTATTTGAGTTAAAAAGAAATATTATTGAGCATTTTTGCCTGGCAAGTCTAAAGCTCATTTAGAATAATAAAACCCACTTTTCAGCTGAATACCCTGAAGTGTTTAATATTTCAGTTTTAATAGTGTGGCAAATGGATCTAGAAACTGTGGCTATTTGGTGCCCAGGTGCAATAGAAAATCCTGCTAGTGGACTGTGCCTTTCCAAGAGTCTGAGTGCCCAGGTGGTTTACACAGCATCCAGCTTGGCAAGCAAATTAAGAGTAGAGGAAAAATGTCTTTTTCCCCTTCCTGTATCTTCATTGTTAGAGTCCTCTTAAAGAATTATGGAAAAATGCTTTACAGGTGGCATTTAGCACTCTGTTGCTAAAATATATCCAGTTCTTCTACCCCAACGGTGTCAGCTCCTTTCCTGTGGACAGTGCCATGCTGATCTGCCTGAGGTCTGTCCCCTGTCAGAATACACAGAACCATCTCATTCCATTAAATTAAAAGGAAAGGTGGGGAACCTTATCCTGCATGGGAGATTTGTGCCTTATCACTGTGCAAATGCAAAAAAGTGAACACTTAGGAGACATCAGTCCTGTACAACGTATTTGATTTGCCTAATTTAAACAAAGACCTTAGAGATTTGATTTAGACTTCCTGGATGAGACTCTTCATGGATTTTTGTTGGGAGATTCATGGCACTGGAAGCTGGAAGCACATTAAACGAGGTACCACTCATCTATCACCGGCCAATAAATGTTGCCCAGCTCATTTCTGTTTGCAACCTCATAACTTCTGTTTTGCCAAAGCCCATCTTCCAGGAAGACATCCTGCCTTCGTCTGAAGACCTCAAGAGATAGAAAATCCAATTCTGCTTTTATAATGTGTTAATGACCCCCATCACTCAGGCCGAGTGCCGGGGTTCCGGTTCCATTTAGCTGACATGCAAACAGCCATTAGGGCTTGTTAGAGCATTAGAACTGCTGCGAGCTTGCTCTGGACTCCTTCGGACTAGACTCACATTTTCATGAGAGCACTGCCACTGTTTTGGCATCTCTTTGTGACTTTTCTCTGTGTGGCCCTAAAATGTTTACAAACTTCCAAAGAATGGTGAAGATCTGCTGTTTTATCTGGGAATGCAGGATCAGTTATGTTAGTTCAGACATGTACCTTTTTTCTTAGTCATGGTGTAATAAAACCATTAAAATTTCCAAATTTTTCTGCATCACATCAGCATATTAAAACCTGCATGATCTGAAGTATGCCTTTCTTATTATTTATAGCTGTTTATTATTTAACCTAAAAATGCCATGAGGATTCTGGTAATACTCTCACTTGTTGTTTGCAAAAGAACTTGATGCTTGTTTGCTATCTAAACCTGTGATTGTAAAATATTAGAATAAAATGTGAGCAATTTATTGTCGAGATCAAATTTTCTCTCAGCAGGATTAAAACTGCCACAGCAGTAAAGAGTTTACAAACTCACTAAAGAACTGTAATAACTTCCCTTCTCACTGCCGGGTCAAGGAAAGGTAATACATGTTTCCAATCAGCTTTGAATTGAACTCAAATTGTAGGGTTTATTTCACTTTAATCCATATGTGAGTTCACGTTAAAGGTAAGAGAAATCACAGGACTGCAAACATGGAGTAGAGTTAATTAAATTCTGCGGCTCCCTTTGGAAGAAGCCCTGGCTCTGTGTGAAGGCTTCCAGGGTGCTCCTGAGAGCAAAATCAACTGGGAAGTGGCTCAAAGGATGCAGCAAGGACAACAGCACATGGACTTACAGGGACTGAGTATATTGAGAAAAATCTTGCAATACTTGGGCAGTATTTCATTTTGCTGAGCTGTAAATGCCCACCCCCTGGCCCCTCCCTCCCCACCGCTCAAATAAAAAAAGCTTTCTCCTTTCCTCTTTTCTTCCCTGACCCAGAAAAAGGCAACTATATTTCCTCAGGCACGGGGGGACTCAGTGGAAACATGGCACGTTCTCAGCTCAGACCCAGATGAGATTTTTCTCCAAGCCAGTCACCACTGCAAATGCTGTTTTTAAGAAATGATAAATGTTTATTAGTCTTCCTTCTCTGTTTCCCTCTTACTGTGGGATTTTTTTTTTTTAATTTTTTTTATTTATTTTTGATTTCTGGTTTTCTGTCCAATCTCATTTTAAATATATTCTGGAAAAGAGCTTCAACTAAGTGGGAGAGACTATTCATGTGCTTACAGTTAAGTCTTCATTTCATTGCCTTGCAGGACTGGGACCTGAGCTCTGGCCACTTTGCAGGATCAGGTGCACTAAGCCCTTGCTTATCCTTTTGGCAGGTCTTGTTCAGAGACACTGTGCAAACCTCAGCCCCTGTCTGCATGCACCTGGGAGGAGATTCAGCTTGAAGCCATAAATGCTTATTTAATGTTCCTTTTTTTCTTTTTCTTCTACATCTGAGATGAACTCTTGGAGTATCTCCAGTACTGACAGCAATGTTTGGTGCAAGTCAAAATGGCGAACAGGTTGCCCAGGGAGGTGACAGATGCCACATACCTGGAAACATTCAAGGTCAGTTTGGATGCAGTTCTGAGCAACCTGATGTAGTTGAAGGCTCATTGCAGGATTCCTGGACTAGATGACCTTTAAAGGTCCCTTCAAACCCAAGCTATTTAATGAGTCTCTGATTCCATGGCAGTTGTGGCTCACTCAAATCTCCCTGTGACTGGGGACATGTTAGATGCAGCACCTGGGGATGAGAGATGGCTGGTTACTGCAGGGAAGGGGACACATTTTTGGTTCTGCATGTGGGCATGAAACCATGTCCTTATCATTGTGCCAGGCTGATCAGCAAGGTACAAACCTCAGGAAAACGTGTTTTGTATGTATTTTGTTGAATGGTGGATTTCAGTGACTGTGAATGGTTTGGAAAGTTGAGTGTTCACCAAAGCACCCAACAGAAAGAACTCTCTCAGTGCTTTGGGTTCTGGTTGTTGATGCTTCTCTCTGGAGTCCCTGCATTCAGGGAAACAAAATTTTCTTCCCATGTGAATCTGGCAGTGAAAGGGTTTTCTGTCTAAAAATGAATTGTGTTTCACAATGAATTGCATGACATGTGTGAGGTTCTGGAAAAGCAAGCCTTTCTCAAGAACTAAAATGTGACATTTTAAAACTATGACTTTTAAAATATTGCACCATGTATTGATTTTACCTCATGCAATAAAATAAAGGTCTCCCTTAAACAATTTTATTATTCCTAAACTTCCCACAGAATATCAGTGAAAATGCAAGTCATTTAAGCACCAAATATCAAATTTAGTGTCTCCTGAAGGATTTCTTCATGGCTTTAACAGGCCTCGGATCAGGGTCTGCAAGATCATCCACTGGGATGTCAATGGCAACTGCCCTTTCTAGATAGGCTTGGAGCTTCACCCCAAAAACTCCTGCAAAAACTCATCCACTCAACAAAGGACTGCTTCAGATTTTGTTGAGAAGAGCTGGGTTTGTGCCTAGGAGTTCTCCAGCTTGTCATAACCATTTTAATAGCAAATTCTCATTTTCCTGTATTCCTCTGCTAAGATCCTTGCAAGAGTACTTGAAAGTTATTTGTCCTTAAGGGCACAGATCTGTGAAGAGGCTGTTTTGATAGATGTGCCCAAGAGCCTTGCCCATTTCTCGTCCTAGCTACTTAATTTTCCCTCTGTACAGAAATGTCCTTGGCTACTCTGAGCTTCTGTTTCCTGAAGTTTCCTTGTTTGCCAACTCAGATGCTCAAGTGCTCAGTTCTTGGTGCTTAGAGGTGATTTCAAAGCAGTTCACTGCAATTCTTCTTCTTATATAAACACTTCAAAATTACTTCAGCAAACTGAAACACTTGTACATCAACAAAACAGCTTTTGATGATGATGATCTTGTGTTCTGTGCATCCAAGTACCTTTGACTCAGATGGTGTTCTTTTATATAACCAACTTTCCTCTCTTAATAACTTCCTGACTGCAAGTTCAAGTTTTCTTTTGGGCAAATTTGGAGAATATGAGCACATTCCTGTTTTCTCTGTTAACACTTAAGTGTTTTAAAACAATTCTTTTCGTATAAACTCCTATCTCAGACCTGGTGAGTTCTTTATATTGCTTTGGTTTGTAGCATTGTCCACTCATAGAAACAAAGCTAGTTCAGGCCTTGCTAGTCTAGCTGTTATTTTCACATACAATTTTTGGTTTTTTACATCAGTCACCTTTCTTTAGCTGCATTGATCCATCAGCCTAGGATTGAGGAAAATCAGTTCCAGGTTTGAAGCAAGAAGACTCTTTTGTGAAAACATCCGTAACTACATTCATCCTATTTGGACTCCATTAACGTGCAGTTCACCACCTCACTGCAGTCCCAGTCTCTCTCTTTATGCTGGTGACTTTCCTTGGTCACATTTCTGAGGTCAAATACCAGGAAAAGGTTAATATCAAAAGGTATAAGGCAGAAAGGCTGGTTCCATATCATTCAGCCTAAATCTGTACGTGCTCTTGCAATGAACAGATCATTAACTTTTGCAATGCAGCTGCTGAGGGATGTCTTGAAATATTTCAGCTCTCCAGTCAGGGTGATAGCAGCTCATTAAAGCACAGTATCTGAGCCCTCTGTTCAAAGAGGGTTTGGAGATCACTGCTCTTTCTCCCTTCTGTTAGCACAGAACCAGGAAGGAAACAGAGCTTGGCTGATATTTTATGTCCTTGTGGAGAATGTGGTGACCTCAGAGTTGAGGCACTTGCACAGATATCCCTGTTCTGTAAAAAAGCAATCAAGGGTTCATTACCCAATACAGAAACCTCAGTGCCCAATGGGTTAAACTGGAAATGGGCTTTCTTCTGGGAGGTGCTTTAGGAAGATAAATCTGTAAGAGATATTTGATATTCTGTAACAAAGTGAGATTTACATTTAAACTAGAAAAATCCAGGCTTTTTCTTCCTTCGGCCCCACCATTGCTGCACCCAAGGCACTGCTCCTGAACAAGTCTTTTCACATCAGTCTCACATCCAGCAAAGCCACATGAAGACCTGGTGAAAGTCAACTTTATGAGCTGATTACAAGTTTTGTCATTACTCTGAGCTGAAGATGTTCACATTTGTGGCATCTGTTAAATCTAAGAATCTTTACAGATGAGAGTTAGGTGCCGATGTCTGCTGTGCTTGTTCCTGAGCTGCTCCATTGCTCTCGTCAGTGGTCCCACATTTGTGCATGCAGGGGCTTTTCCCTGTTACTGGGTATCAGCAACATGCAGATAGTGGTTTTAGAGGAGATTTGCCTAGTGATCTTGATGAGTTCCTGGAGGCAAAGCCTAAGAGGAAAATCCGGCTATTCCATGAAGAAATATGTCAGGACTGTGTATGTGTCCAATGAGTCAAATAAAGACAGTTAACATGTTCCCATGGGGCATCTGCAGGAGAGGAATTCAGCCTTGTTCCTTCTCAGGAGCGTGTGAATTATCTGGGATGCAGCAGCTACATCTTGGACACAGCTCCCAGTTGCCAGTACTGGGGTATGTGAGTGTGGTCCTTTGTCTCCAAGGTGTCCATGCTGCAGTTCTTGGGGAATGAACAGCTCAGGGAGCAAGGGGAGCCCTCACGGCCTGCAGCTGCCCCCTCCTTAAGCTGAATTTCATGCAGAGCTCTTAGATCAGCACAGCTGCCATTAGGTTTCTGGGTGAAATTCCAGGTCTGGAGCAGAGCTTGCAAAGCCTTAACCATTTCGTGACCTGGGTATTAAAGAGAGGGAGGGGAAGAGGGAGCTCCTCCCTCCAGGGACCTGTAGCAGCAGAGGGCATTGGAGCGGCTCAGGCCAAATCCGCGGTGAATTGGGGAGCGGGTGAGAGGGCATCCTGATCACAGCCCTGCTTTCTGAAACGTGCTTCCTCTCATTTGGTCCTTCAGGTTTATAAAACTCGCAGGCAAGCTGCAAGGACCATCTGTTTTCCAGGGACTTCAGGGACGAGTGGAGCAGGGAGGAGGAGGTGGTTTAAGGGGTAATTGAAGGTCTTGCAAATGTGTCTGGTTTTCTTTGAGGGAAGAGTGCTTTTTTAGGCAGGCTCTTTGTCTACAGCTACAGATTACAGGTGATGTGATATATTTGAATGCATTGTGGTCAGATGACTTGGTAAGACCTGACGAGGCTCATTTCACAGACCATGCAAAGATGTGCTGCTGCTGCTGCTGCAGCTGCAGCACAGGTCAGTCAGAAACAAAGAGGGAGAGAATAGCCAGGAGAACAGCACAAGGCTTGGCTGGGCACCAGGGAACTTGCCTTGAGTTGACTTTTGCCTTAAACATGATTTTTTCTACTTAGATTCCTTCCCTTCCATGTTCCCAGGCTGACGTGGTTAGAAGGAAGTAGAGCAAAAACAGTCTAAAAGCAGAAAAGGTGATGCAGTGGTTAAACAGAGGGGTTGTAATAGACAGAGGGAACCTAAACCCCAAAAAAATTATGACTTCAGAGGTTTACTTTTTTCTATGTAGTCTGTTGCCTCCAAAGATGACAGAGGAGCAGAATCTCTGTTTGATGAGACTATTACCTTACAAAAGGTTGAAAACATATATTGTGTTAATTTATATTGCATTTTGTCGGAAACGACTTGAAATATGTTTCTGTAACCAACCAAGCTCATTCTTAACTATCACTGCTACACATTCAGCAAGAATCTATAGGCAGTGTTAGAAGTATTCATATCCTCACCTATTGTTTGTGCCAAAAGCCTTTGTCCTGGAAAAAGAATTGCACTTCCTAATGCTCACCCACAGCAGTGTGAATCAGGAGCTGGGATGAGCACACTTGCATCCTCTCCTGCACTGGCTGCGATGGTCTAGGAATGTTTATTTTTATGGGAAAGAGCTACTTCTCCTATCTTGGTGCCTCAGTCCACTGGAATAGGTCTGCTTTGGTCCCTAGGTGTAAAGACCTGCAGAGTGGAGCAGATGCTGCGGGGTGTTTCCAGGGCGAGCAGCAGCCCTAGTCAGAAGCAGCAATCCTGAACCATGCACTGAATTGTGTCCCTGCCACAAACAGGCTGGGGCCATGTCAGAGGGCTCCCTGCACGCACCCTGTATCCCAGACATGGTGCTGAGGGCTGGGGAGCAGCTGGGGACCTGCTCTTGGTGGGCCTTGCAGCCCTCCTGGCATCCTGCTGGAGTGTGGGGAGAAGCTCTCAGATGAGCCTGGAGTTTCCTCTGCAGCCCAACCCAGTGTTTGTGCTGCCTGTTCTTCATGTCCTGCAGTACCTCCCATGTCTGGGCCCCGAAATGGACCTGACAAGCTCACTGAAGAAGATCACGGCTAATGAAGCAAACTGGGGGTCAGCTGAGGAGATCCAGCCTGCAAAGGGAACATCAAAGATGTGGTTCTCACTGTTTTTATTCAATTGCGCTGGGCAGAGAGAAGGCAAATCTGCTCTCAAGGAAACTAGAGCAGCTCCTCTGAAGTCTGCTCAGTCCAACTTTACCTTGATGAATTTGAAAGCCAAAACTGGCCAGAAGTATCTATGAAAATTTATTAAGGCTTTGGGACAGATTGTGCTTTTCTTGAATATGTGGAGGGGAGGGAGCAGGAATTTCCCTCCCTTAAAAAACTTACAGCATTGGGGAACAAAAAAAGACAAGAAAGTGATGGAGATGACAAATAATTCCTGTGGTGCTGCCTGGCCTTTTGACTGATCTTTGGCTATACCAATGTCCTGACAGTAAAATCCCAGCAGCTCTGCACTGCACTCCTTGTTCCCTGTTCCCAGTGGAAACACCCTGGGGGCAGTAATGGCTTTCTCCAAACCAGTGTGTTAAATAGCTGTGTTCTCTGTGTCATGTCTGGGGGCTCCTGCATGGGGAGGTGTCAGCCTGCAGCACCCACAGGTGATGCACGGGGATGCACTTGGCTCCACAAATGCTTCAGGCAGCAGGATCTCCATTTCTGTGTGGTGAGTTTTGAAATCCCTGAGGATAAGCTGAGCTGTAAGACTTCAAGAAAATATTATCTGTGATCTGTCCACAAAGGAAAGCCACAGAGTGGCCTGCACACTCTGCTTGGAGCTGGGGCACACTGTTTGGTTAAAAATAGGGACTGAGTTAGTTTTGCTAAGAGATTTAACATCTTCTGTACATTGCTGATTTAGTTCCTAAAGAGTAAGTAACATAACACATGCTACTCTCCTATTTCATGGTAATCCTCACCCTTTGTTGTCAAAATACAAGCCAAAGGTGCATATTTTTCAAGGAATTGTTCGAATTACTTTCCTCATCCTGATTACTTTTCTTCACTTTTTCCTTCATCAACCATTCTTTGGGTATTAACCTTGTATTTATGCTCACATTAACCAGGGTCAGCATCAGAAAATGTTCTTGCTCTTGCTTTTGCTCAGCCACCTGGAGAAACAGAGAAAGGAGACAGTACCAGACACACACTAATTTCTAACATGTGTTTCCTGCCAGGACTGGCCTCCGCAGCTCGACCACATAAGTCACCCTGGGAATAATTGCTGTTTGAGTACAGTCTGTGGATGTGCACGAGCCTGAGAAAGCTCTGCCATGGAGTGAGTGTCCTGCTGAACCTCACCAGGCTGGGGGCAAAGAGGCAGACTTGGTACAGACCTCACAGTAATTGGTGATGTGCAGAAGATTTCGTTTGGCTTCATCTGAGCTACTTACATAAGTTGGTTGAATACTAAAAGGAAATAGCTGTAAATTGGGATGAATATTTCTATCGGGGATAACTTCCCCCCTCTGTTTGAATATTAAAAGTGAAGCCTGCTAGGCTGCGTTTTCTGCTGTCCATGCTATTTCCAAATCATCCAACAGCATCAGAAATGGTTTGGGTTGCTTTTGGGTTTTTTTCTGGACACATGAGACTGGGCTTGTGGACTTGTGCCCTGGGATGGGCTGGAGGTGTGGTGTGTCCCTGGTTTGGAGCAGACATGACTTTTGATGCCAATGGCCTCATTCAGCATAAGTGGTGAAGGCATCTGACCCTCAGTAGCTGCACAGAGTGCCCAGGGTTTGGTGACCTGGAAAAGAGGCTGTTAATGAATGAGGTAATTTTGTGACTATTTATTTAACTTTTGCCTGCAAGTGGATAAATGATATCTCATCTAAGAAAGCCACTTATGTCTGACACCTTCTCTGCACGTCTGTAATTTTCATTGCTCTATGGCATAACCCAACATGTAGATGGAGTGGAATTTTTCCAAAGTGTTTTGCTTTGGCCTGTCCTTTTCTCTTACCGGAGCAGATGGGAATTTTGCTGTTGATTTCAGTGTGAAAAGAGTTTCAGTCTGGAAAACCCAGTCTCCTGTGACAATTGGGTCATGGCATGTGATGAGAGCTGTTTTGTGCCTGCCAGGGGAGGGAGGGACATATTTAAGGATGAGCCCAGTTCAAACTCACTGCGAGACCCAATGACTTCAGAGCTGAACCTGGCCAGGAGCACTGCTCACAGCTGAGACCATACTCCCCATAATTTTGGAAAGGATAATGCTGTGGAAACCTTTTGCCATTTGGAAATTAAGACAGAGCAGTCCCAATCAGCCCCTGATTTCTCATGGAAGTGAGTTTCTTAATGCTTGTGTCCCTCCCTGTGCCTGCCCTCTTCTACTTCTCTTGCCCTCCTGTAACTTGTGAATCCATCGTTCGATTTTATACAAATTGAGCAAATGATAAGAAAGCTCTGAGATACTGAAATGTTAAATGTTTATGAGGTCTTTTTATACTGGCTGAGAAACATTACAGCACCAGCTTATGCACATGATACTCTGGACTCCTCATATGTGATCAACCCCAGAAAAGACTGCTCCTGCTTCACCTTTAAAATCAGTCACCAGAGAAAAAGTGAACAGATCCGGGGTTTATTGGTTTTGCTGTTCACAGAGTAAATCACTGTGTTAAAACTCACAAAGAAGTTAATATTCTCATTTCTAGCTTTTTGCAGAGGCGAGGGAAAGGTGTTTAGCACTAGGAATCTGGTTTTTTCTAAAGGCTTTGCCAGATTCCTGGTCTGTAATGCCAGAACCTTTTCCTATGCCAAGCTAGGAAGCTGATGCTTTTGGAGGCATCCTTTGCATAACAGCAACTCCCTACACAAGGGATGCAGCTCCTAGTGAGCCCTTGCCTGCCCTCAGAGCTCTCTTCACACCCATGGCTCCTTCTAGAAACTCACTGTGAGGACAAGGAAAACCAAGGGCTGAACTTCTGGAGCTCTGTGGGGGGAACCAGCCTTGCCAGCTTTTCCATTATGCTATTTGTTACTCCATCTCTTATTTCAGTAGATGTGAAACCTAAAATGTAAAAGGATACTGTTGGAAATGTGGTATTGGAGGGAAGCTCTTCCCCACCCAGCTCTGCTTACCAGGCCTGGCAGCAGAAGGGATAACAATTCACTTCTGACTCTGCTTTTTCCATGCAGTAATTCCCAAAGAAGTGTCCCTTCTTTAAGCTGGCTTTCTTGCTTTTGGAATTTCACTCCTCCTTGCCTCACTGCTGGGCCTATGAAACCATTTTGTGGCTTTTCATTTTCCCAAGCTGAGTTTCTGCCAGTGCTGCTCATGGGGCTTTCCAAAGGTAGCCGAGGTGTGAGCTCTGCTGTGGCCCCATCCCAGCTGCCATAACACCATTCCTTCTCCTGTCACTCCCTTTTTCTGGAGTGGGGTGTTTGCAGGACTGAGGGAACGAGAGACGTAGATTGGGAGGAGACCTCGAGCCCATCAGGTCTGTTCACACTTTCCATTGGCTTGCTGGGCTTGCCCAGCCAGTCTGGCTCCCAGAACAGCTTTTTCTGCCCCTGTTTCAACAAGCTGGGAGCTGCAGCCATTTCCTTTGGATTTGTTGGAATTACTGCATGTGCTGGCTGCCTCACAGGTGTGTAACAATCCCTAAAGGCCAGTTCTTGTGCAGTGCCTTCACCAGCAGATCGCCACGTGATTTGCTAAAAGGGTTGACATAGCTGCTCTGGTTTTCGGTAGAGAAACTGAGGCACAGAGCAGGTCTGTGTTCAAAAAACATGCAGATGTGGCACCTAGGGACGTGGTTTAGTGGTGGGCTTGGGAGTGGTTAAAGGCTGGACTCAATGATCTCAGATGTCTCTTTCAACCTAAATGATTTTGTGATTGTAGGCAAAGGCTGACCAGGGAAGGGAATCACGGTCTCCTGCGTGCTGATGGTAAACATCTCTCAAGCCACACTGCCTGCAGTGTATGAATGTTCCCTGCTGGATTTCACAAGCCTCCTCTGTGTGGGGACATGGAGTTGGCAAGGCTGGCTCTCAGTTCACCTTGTGCCCAGGGCTTGCTGCTCACTGAAATCCTTGGCCACTTTCTAAATGCTGTCTGTCAGTTATTCTTTGTGGGCCACCAAGCAGGGGTTTCTCATGTTGGGTCAATTCTTGATTAACATGGTTTAACAGGACCTGGGTTATCAGCCAGAAATGAGGCTTTGCTTTCAGCAGGAGCAGGTGCCTCATCCATGACTGCAGTGACAGGGACACACAGGACTGGCGCAGGCTGGGGATGGGAGACTGGGCAAATACAGCAAAATACAGCCAAAATCCTTGCTCTTTTCACCTGCAGGACTATTAAGGCACAGCCTGAGCCCAGGTTGTGCTGCTCACTGTCCCAGGGAAGGTCTGATACAGCCACACAGCTTCACATTCCTCTCATGGGCTTAAGTCAGGATTTTAAAGCCCTTATTTCAAGCCATATTCAAACCTACAGTTACCTTTTATATCCCGGTGACTGTCTGTGATATGGAAACATCGTTTATCACTGCCACAGTGCTCTGGTTCTGCACAAACCCCCAGCACTTCAGCTGAGCTTTTTTCTGAGGAACAGGTCACCCTGTCCAGGCTGCCCCTGGGGCTGTGATGGCTCCTGGGGCAGCCCCAGCTCTTCATGTCTCCAGCTCTCCAGCACTGGGTTTTTATTCCATTTGCATTCCTCTGACTCAGCCTTTAAAAATCTTCCTTGCTACTGCACTGCGAATGGCATTTTACTGCAGTTTTCTTCTCACATTGCAGCTTGTTTTCATAACCAAATAAAATACCTGCTGACATGAGCATCTTCTTCGGGGACACCGTGCTGTGTCCCCTTGGTGACACCCACGTGCCGTTCTCTGGGTGTGGACATACAGCTTTGTTGTCCTGGCTTTTGTCTCACCTCCTCAGGCCGACCCCAGTAATGAGAAGTTAATTATTCCCAGAGGCAAAATGTGGGGTCAAAAGCTGCTGCTCCCCCCAGGTGTGAGATGGCCACGTCTGTCACCCCACAGTCACCATGGGGCAACGCCAGCAGGCAGACCTGTGGTGGTGCTGCTGGGGCTGCTGTCATCTGGTTTTCCTAAAAGAAATATATATATATATATATGTATATATAGGTATATATCTTTCTATTGCTCAGTGTTTACCCAGGAGCACGGCGATTTCCACTGCTGGAAATTCAGCTCACGCATTCCCCACTGCAGCAACCCAGCGCCGGTCACAGAAGAGCTGGCAGAGGAATGCTTCTTGCTAAAAATAAACACAGGAAGGCTGGCTATCAAGACCTTTTTCTGCCTTTCACTGCCAGCTTAAAAGGCTCCAGCTGACACGATCCTTTCCCCCCAGGTGCTGGCAGCTGAGGGGCGCTGCCCTCCGGCTCCCGGTGCTGCTGCGGTGCCATCCCCTGCCATCCCTCTCTCCTTTGGTGGTCCCTGACATCGGGGATGGAGATAAATGGCACCTCCCCGTGCTGCTGCTGGATTCCCTGGTGAGTGGAGCCACGGGAGGGTGTGCCTGTGCTTTGTGCTGCATCGCACAGGCAGAGATCAGGAGTGCTGAAGTGATGACACAAAACCGGCAGCTGAAACGTCCTCACTCCAGTGGATCCGGGACCTCTTCGCCGTCTTTCTGCACAGCCCA
>WEKY01029333.1:442894-464257 GCA_013390045.1 Picathartes gymnocephalus | reverse complement strand
TTTTTTTTTTTTTTTTACTGTAACTACTTTCTGTGGTCCATAAACTATATTGTTTTCATTTAATTCTGGGAACATAATGAATTTCTGTGGGCTTGTTTCCTGCTCAATGTAATATCTTTGCTAGATGTGAGGTTTATTTCACAAGCTAGTTATAAATTCGTTCAGACTCGCAATTGTTTCATCTTGGGAGCAATCAATAAAAAGAAACATGAGGGAGATTTTAGACCCTTCACATCCACTGAAATTCAGGGATGTAAATCTGTCATCTGACGTTTTTTTTTCCCTGAGTGCTGAGTAATCTTGGAAAAATGTTAAACCTCATACTAGTACCTCAGTGTGCCTGTGGAATGGCTGGAGTGTGAAATTCTCCCTTCTTTACCCCCAAAAGAGTCTTCAGCATAAAAAAGCTCACTGGGTGTTGTGAAGAGGCAATGAAAAGTTGCCAAAAATGGAGGGTGTAACAGTGTCAGGTTTGTTCCTTGGACAACCATCCTTCATGTCATACCCTTACCTCAGCTCAGTCTGCTCTGCCTTATCACACCATCAAGTGGACAATATCTATTTTTTCCTCAGTTTCCTGACAACTTAGGATAAAAGCTAACCTCCCCGGAGCTGATTTGCAGCTGGCCCTCCTGTGCCTCCTAGCAGAAATACCCAGACTAAAGCTAACATCTGGCTATCAGCAAACAGATTTAGAGCAGCAGATATATATTTAATTTTCTAGATTTATCCCCTTTATTTTTTTGCCAATAGTGAGAACCTGAGGAGCTGCTGATCACTCTTTTGAAAAGTTTGCCAAAAAAATGCCTAATTTCTCTTCTCACTTGTGCAGGCCAGTTGCAGATTGCTGGTGGTGTCAGTCTGGCATAAATAAAAGCAAAATTAGGCGCAGACTCCCGAGGTCACCAAGAGCCACCTGGGAGACTCCCCGGCATCCTGGTGTTTTTAGACTCAGCCTGGGGATGCTGCTTGTGCTATCAGGTGCTGCTCAAGGGGGAATAAAATTATTGTCATCCAGCCTCCTTCTCTTATGGCCACGCATGTCATTGCTTTTCTCCTCAGTATTGTTTCTAAAGCATTTCACAGCCCTTTTATCCATGCAAATGTGCCTTATGTGTCAGTGAGCAGGGCTGGTGCTTGGATACAACCATCTGGAGAAAGATGGGCACTCAGGGCAGGAGCCCAGAACGGGGGGCAGCAGAAGCAGCCCCACAAATCCCCTGCAGACTTGCAGCACTGCCCATAGGCTCCCCTTGCTGCCACAGGGCCCACTGTGCTGCTGAGTTCCATTTCTCTTGTTGCATTCATACAGAGCAGCTGATAAATCAAAATTACATTGAACCTGGGATGAATTTTATTTTGTTTGAAGGCCAGACCACAGAAAGCTATATATTTTTTTTTTCCCCTTGGATGTTGTTTTGCTCTGGATTTGAGAAAAGCATGGAGTATGAAATAGCAACAACAGCCTGAGAAGTCCCTGTTCCCACTGTCTTGAGATGTTGTGGTGACTGTTTGAGTGCTCTTCATCCATTCCAGTACAGACCGAACTAAACTCACATGGACCATTATTGACGCAGATGATTAAGTGGGTGAGGAGTTAATTTACAAGAGCAAAATCTACCTCTAGTGTATTGCCAGCTTTAATAATAAACCAGGTCTTGCCACTCAATTCAGGGGTAATTTAGGACCTGGCGTCATTAATTAAAAGTTCAAAAAGTCTTTTAGCAGCAGATGAATGAATTTGTATTGATTTTGTATGTTTTTTGCTGCCTACTTCTCAGCTCAGTTTCAACCTCCCCACCCTGAGACGTAGTGATGCAGCAGCAAGAACCAGGTGAAATGTGGATGTTCAGGGTTCAGTGTCTAAAATTTCCCACCTCAGTTGTGTGGACAGCCTTAGGAGGCTTAGCTGAAATACAAAAAGAAAGGCCAGAGATAATAAGACCCAATATTTAGCATTGACTTTCCACCTCCTCAAGATTTCTCCCCTTCATGCTCACCCCTTCAGTGAGGTGCTGGGAGGGCTGAGGCAGGACAAAGCCCAGAGTGACCCCACTGCAGAGCGTGGGGCTGTGAGGGGGTGGGATGGGTGAAGGGGAGGATGAACACAGAGCTTCAGGCACAGGATTAATTCTCCTTTGCCCACAGTGTGTGCTCTGTCTCCTGCACTGCTCTGCTCCACTGGTGGAGTCAGGGATGTCAGTGAGGCCAGGCTGCTCCTGTGTGTGCAGACACGTGGATTTACACCTCCCGTCTGGAGAGCAGCCCCACTGAATGTAGATCAAGAATAACTGGGAGTGAGCCTGGGTGTGAGCACAGATGTGGAATTTAATTCTTTTTTTTCTTTTTGTTTGGAGCATTTGTGATCCCAAGGGGGAGGGAAAAACTGACAAGAGACTCGCTCCTGATTTTATCTGTGTTGAGGAGATGTCCCAGCACACAAGCTATCACGGAAGCTCAGAGCTGGCTGCTGGGCTGCATCCCAGCATCACCCCTGTGGGCCCAAGGGGCTCCTGCTGGGGACCTGTCCTGCTGTGGATGGGCAGGTGAGGGGCTGCAGCTCCACATATCCCACCCAGCTGGTGGAAGGGGGCCTTGTACAGCTGCCCACCCTCCCCTCGGTGCTGCTCCTGCTGGAGAGGTGATGGATTTGCTAGTTTGCTTAAAAATCCCTGATTAACTGGAGGCAATGGGAATCTCATGTGCCAGGTTCACACAGGAGGATTTGTTCCATAGTAATTTGTGCTCAAATTAAAACCATCATATACAGAAACTCACTTCTTGTGTGAATTCAAAGAAACCAAAAAGCAGTAAGGAAGCACATTTGGAGACCAATTTAAACCCACCTTTGTGCTCAGCTCTGGCTGTGCTGGCTCTCCCTGCTCCATCTGCCAAAAAGGGTTAGAAATGCAGTGTGGATCCCAGGGCTTTGTTCTTCCCAGCAGTTGAGGAAAGTCCATGAAATTGTTTTTCACATGATGTTTTTCTGCTTCCATTTCCAGATCTGTTCAAGACACACAGGAGGGAAGGTTCATGACAAAATCACTGTGGTAACAGACCTGAGACTGGTTCAGTTGCATGTTTCAGTGGAAATTTGGACTTGAATCCTGGTTTCCCAGCCTGATATAAGCTTGTCTTCTGGCTGAGTTTTCTTCAGCATTGCAGCCTTTTTTTTTTTTTTTTTTTCCCTTTTTCATTTATTTTTGGCCTGTTTTCAGGGGGATTCTTTGTAACCTGAAATCCAAATCCCAGCCCACTGCTCTGTGAAGAGGCTCACACTTTGCAGTCCAGGGGAGCTGCTGCTCTGCATCACATCTCCTGCCCAGGGCCACCCACGGGCCACTCCTCCATGAGCATTTAGAGAGAGTTTACTCATGGAAAAGGTTGTCCCCATCTGTAATAATTAGAGCTCAATTAATGCCCAGAAGTGCAACAATGGGCACTTTGCCTTGCTGTGCCAATGCTGGGCCCTATCCTGTCCCACACACCAGGGTCATGTCTGACTCCACTGACATCATGGCAAAAGCCTCGTCCCCTGGGTGTAATTCATCCCCACTTTCATTTCTTACTTTTTCTCATCCAATACATTAATTTATTAATCTTCTTTATTCCCACTTCTCTTCTGCCCCCCAGTATGTTTATTTTATGCATTGATGCCCGTGATCTGGTTGTGCAAATGACTCTTGTGTTTATAGCAGGTTCACAGTAAATCAAACTTCTAGGTGAGGACGTGGAAGCTTTGTACAGCAGCAGGGAATTTGGGTGCTTTCTCCCTCTCTGGTGTCTGCTTCGTTTATATCTCCAAATTTGTGATCTTGCCATGAAAATTCTGTAATGACTCATTGCCTCTCCTGGATCTACTGTCAATAACACAGTTAGTTATAACCAGTTAATTAACTGGAAAGTCTAATTACTTAAAATTCAGTCCTTTCCTGGGATTTTGCTTTTGCAGTAGAATGCCAAAAAATAACTATGCTTTTCAATATACCCTTGTTTTATTTTTCTTGGGGAACATACAAAAGTTATTTGTAAATATTTCTTTCTCCAGCAAGCTCACTTTATTATCCCTTTTCCTTTAGCTTTCATTAAAAACTGCTCCCCCCCTTCTTTAGTTTGAACATATAAATAAATATTGTTTGATTCAAACCACCTCAGCCATAAAAACCTGCTTGAAAAGAAACTCAGGCAACTACCACATCTGGAATAATAGTCAACATATTTTAGAAAGAGACTTCATTTTTCTCACACAGGATACTAAATCATGATGGCTACATGTGCCAAAAATAACACAGTGGGATATGACTATGGGAGGACGTGAACCTATAATGAGGTTCAATAAAGTACTAATCTTATGGGGTAATGCAATCTGGTTTGCTTTTGCTTAAAGCTTAGCCTGTGTGTGTGTGTGTGTGTGTTTGTTCACACACACTGGTGTACAACATACACACTGCCCACAACATTGCTGCCTCCACACCTTTCAGCTCAGGGCCATGCATAGGCATGGGCACTTCAGTGGCAGCCCCAGGCGTGCTGGAAGGTTGGTGTTAGGGTTTCAGAGAGCCACAGAGCCTGCAGCTCCAGGGCCGATGGAGCTGGAAAAGGCACTGCAAGGGCATCATGGCAGGGCCTCAGCATTGCTGACTCTGCACTGTTAGTGTGGGTCACCTCTGGAGACGGGATCTCAGCAGGAGCACAAGGTGCCATGAGGGTTAGGCTTGGGGCTGAGAGAGTCAGAGCCTAAAGCTCCAGGAACACTGGGACTGGAAATGGTGCCCCAAGGAGATCCTGGCAGTGCCCCAACATTGCTGCTCCCACACCTTTCTGATCTGCACCCGCCGTGGTGATGGGGACCTGAGCCCCAGTGTCAAACTGCCACGAGGCTTAGGGTTAGGGTTAGGTTTGAGAGTGTTTAATCCAGATTCTGGTGTCTTTACTTTTAAACTCTTTTCACTGTTTTGCAATGCAAATAAATATTTCAAAGCTCATTAGCTCTTTCCCAAATTAACCTCATCCCAAGAAGGATGATGGATTCCACCAGCCCCATAATTTCAGTGGAAGAAAATCCAATGGGACAATGTACTTCTGTGAGAAAGCAAGTGCTTTGCCATCTACTGAGCATCTTCAGAGGTGCTCAGTAGTGCAGCACATTTTCCTGAAGTTTGTCATTATACCTTTTCCTCCAGTTCCATCCAGTTCATTACAAAACTCTTTCTAATGCTGAAAACCCATAGCCTGAAGTTGCTAAAGGGAAAGGGACAAAGTCCTATTCCTTCGGATGTTTTTTCTCTCTGTAGAGGAGGAAGACTGGCAGGAGCTGTTGTGTGCCCACTAAGAGGAGACAAGGTTTCCCCCCTTTTTTCTGGAAACCTATTTTCCTGGGAATATCCCAACCAGCTTCATCTCCACCATGCAGGGTCCAGCTGTGCAGTGGGCAGCATCTCTGACCTGGAAGGATGGTGCCAAGGTGGTTGCACACAAACCCAGGATGGAGGATCCCACCTTCCTCTTCCTCCCCTTCCCTTGAAGTTCTTGCCATCCCAGTGGAGGAGGCACTTTATTTCTTTACTTCCAGCTGATGTGAAAACAGTAAAATAGCTTGGCCAGGGCCCCAAATCTCTGGAGCCTCATTTAATGCATTAGTAGATATTTTAATCCCACACCATTCTTCCTTCCTTTCTCCAACTTTATCTTCAGGAGATTGGTACAAATCAGCACTTGGGTTTCTTGTGACACAAGAAAAGCATGACACAAGGGTACTTTGGCTCAGGGAATGCTGTCCCAGGTGGCTTTTATCAAACATAACTCAACATTTCCCCAGACATCTTGATCGCCAATACAGTGCCAGCCCCTCTGAGCACCCAATTCACTGTGCTGTAAATAAATCTAACTTCAACCGATAGATTTTTTGCCATGTAATCAGTCTGCTTTCATAAAAATTCCCTTCTCTTGGCATTCATTCACATATGCCTTACAAATGTGCACGCTGTATTGAATCAGATGTGTGGGAAATATATATTTTTTCCATATGGATCACAATAAGCCATAAAAGGTTTTCCCTTGCCCCCCTCTCCCCTCCTTGCAGCCTCCTGAGGGCATATATCATAACAATTGAAATCTGATGAGAAAATGAAAAAATGCTTGGTGTTCATATCTTCCAAGTAGTTTTCCAGAGTCCTGCTGCTGAAAGGGACATAAATCATCAGGAGCACTCAAACAATGTTGTTACCTGAATATACAAAACAAAACACAACTTGTTTCTTGCTACTGGAAAGAGGAAAGTACTGCAGCCAAAAAAATGCCTTCAAATTGTCAGTCAGGCTATATTTAGCTGGAGAAATTTAGCTGGAGAAGTTATGTGTGCTAGAAGGGATGGTAGCCAAAAAAGGGGTGCAGCCCATTGCAGGCATCTACCTGGCATGAGGAAGGAAAGCTGGAACATTCCTATGCTTTTCTAACCTGGATTGTGTCCAAACTGGTGCTTACCCAAATCAGCATCACTCAACCCTGGATGGACTTCCAGACATGCTGGTGCACTGGCAGCATCCCATGGGATAAAGCAGGGGTGAGACCCCTGTTAGCAGCTGCACAGGGCACACGAGGTGCTCTGTCTGCCTCCTGCTGTCAGATCCTCCTCTCTGAGCCCTGGCACCGAGGAGAAGGGACAGAGCAGCCAGCAGGACCCTTCTTCAGACTCATCGAACCTCCAAGGTGACAGTGCTAAAGCTTTCCTGCAGGATCCTCCTAGCACTGGTCTGGTCTAACCTGTCCTCTTGCCAAAATAAAACTGGTAAACCCAAAAGAAATAAACCAGTAAGAAGTCTTTCACTAAGATGTCACTTTTTTTTAAATGTTATCTTTGTAATTGAAACATCTGAAAATGACAAACTATCTCTGGATAGCTCTGCAGAGAGAATAAAATAGGTGATAACTGTTATGAAAGCATCGTCTAAATCATTCACTTCCGGCCCCAAATTTTGAAGTTATGAATCAAAAACCAAAATGCCTTGAAAATATCCATCAGCTTACTGTGTTTGAGGAATACTTTCCCAGAAACTACACTTGGATCCAGGATATGCCATCAGCTGAAAAGAGGATAAAACCTGGCATTGAATTCTAGTTTGTGAGTGACAGCAGCGTGCTCTGCACAGCACCTCTGCTGTCCATCACAGGCAGGTTTAGCATTCCCTGCTCCTGAATCTGTCCCCTCAGCAAACACAGGGACACTGACTGGTTCAGGGTCTTGTTCTGGTTTGGACAAAATCAGCCACAGGACTGCAAATAAAACTTGTGTCTGCTGTTGCCATCCTGCTAACTGGCTGCATGTTCTTCCTCTGACAGGCTGCACAGGGCTGTGCAGCAGAAAAGAGGAAAATCCGTCTCCTTCCAGCAACCCACTGGTACCCCACGGCACCCCCTCTCCTCACTGTGAGCCACCTGCATCACCTTAGGGTGGCTCTTGAGAAGGGACAGGGTTTGTGCATGAGCAGGAGGATAAGGTGCCTTTCCCACGCCGCAGCAACTACTCCCAGCTTTCTGGCTCCATCTTCTGGAAGTGAGACAAAGTAGAGATTTCTCAAAGCCTGAGCTTGTATTACGAGTTTATAACAATGCCCTACAATGTGGGGCCTGTAATATGTCTGGCACAAATAAATCCCTTTCATAACATACGAAACTTGTAATTAATCTCTGTAAAACGCCTCTGCAAGAAAAAGAAAAAGAAAGAGAAAAAGAAAAAGAAAAAGAAAAAGAAAAAGAAAAAGAAAAAGAAAAAGAAAAAGAAAAAGAAAAAGAAAAAGAAAAAGAAAAAGAAAAAGAAAAAGAAAAAGAAAAAGAAAAAGAAAAAGAAAAAGAAAAAGAAAAGAGGACATGGCAGCATTTAAATGAAACCCAAGCTGCAGATAGGGAGCAGGAGATGAAGCATTTCAGGGGTAAACCATGCAGGTTGGCTATGGTTTTTCGGATGTATCTGACAACAAAGCCAACAGAGAAACAGCATTTTCTGTCTCCTTTTTAAGTCAATCCCAATTGGTATGGGATTATGCGGGATCCAAAGCATAAAAGCACTGTGGTCACTCAGTGACCTTTCAGTTAGAAAAAAAAAGAAGAGAAATAGCTGAGAAATTACTTCAGAGCTTGGCTGAGTGGGCTCAGCATACACAGGACAGGGCATCCCAAGCACACAGATCATCAGCCCAGGGTTTGTGCTGTCATTTCCCCACCCAGTGTCGGGATGCTGCCTGAGGGATACAGAATGCTCCATTTAAGATGAGGTAGATTTTCCACAGCTTTATGCTCAGTGTCTGCCAAACAGACTCCCCCTCTGCTAGTTGCATTTTGGTTTATTCTGCCAAATTTTGGTTCCCCATGCTTGGGCTCCCTTTGGCTCCCTTGGCTCCCTTAGGCTGTGGGTGCTGCTGCTGTGGTTGTGCCTGGCAGACACTTACCTGGGATGCTGCAGGTCTGGTGTACACTGAGGGCAGTCCAGAACAGGCCCCCGGAGCACAGCTCTAGAAGTTGCATGTCGCTCTTTTGTTCTAGGGGTGCATTTTGCCTGCAAACTCTAAGCCCTGCAGATTCTCTTAGAGGTACTAATTAATTTCCTGTAGTTGCACAAGAGCATCTTTGCCCCTCTCAGAGCTGTATTGCCATACACAACCTGCCTCAACAAAAATGAATTTTTGTAGAATCCCAGAATGCTTTGGGTTGGAAGGGACCTCAAAGATTATCTTAATCCAAGCCCCCTCCCATGTACAGGGACCCCTTCCGCTATCCCCGGTTTCTCCAAGCCCTGTCCAACCTGGCCTTGAACACTTCCAGGGATGGGCCAGCCACAGCTTCTCTGGGCAACCTGTGCCAGGGCCTCCCCACCCTCGCAGGGAAGAATTTCCTTCTAATGTCCAATCTAAACCTACTCTTCCAGTTTAAAGCCATTCCCCCTTTTCCTATCACTATCTGCCCTTGTAAAAAGTCACACTCCATTTTTGGTAAGCTCCCTTTAGGCACTGGAAGGCTCTAAGGTCTCCCTGGCACTTTCTGTTCTCCAGGTGACCACCCCCATCTCTCTCAGTCCGTGTCCAGAGCAGAGGGGCTCCAGCCCTGGAGCATCTCCATGGCCTGCTCTGGACCTGCCGCACGTCCTTCTCGTGCTGAGCACGCCAGGCCTGAGCGCTGCACTCTGAACTTCTATTTCAGAGACAGAAGTCCTTCAAGGACAGAACTCCTCTGTCCTGTGGGCTCCAGTCTAGCTTTGTGCCAGAGGGTGGTGCTCGACACAAGCTGTGCCTCGCTGCTGCCGCGGCGCTGCCGGGCTGTACCGCGGCGCGGGGCGGCGGCACCGGGGCGGCTCCGCGGGGATGCGCCCCTTCCGCCGCCGCCAGCACAAACAACTGCTCGCCCTGAGCCATTTGGGGAATATTCCACCTAAACTCACCCTGATCGGAGGTCTCTGAGCTTGGCCTGTAAAGCGTTTCTAAAGTTTTTACTTAACTTTCTACAGTTTGCTTGTCATGATCTTCCGCCTTACTCTAATCGAAGTTAAGGATATGTTAGGTATTAAATATGTTTAGGATTATTATTTCACGTTTGTAAACTCTTATGTGGTTAAAAAAATGAATAACACGGAATCACAGAATGGTTTGGGTTGGCAGGGAACTTAAAGCTCACCTTATTCCGCCCCCCTGTCATGGGCAGGGACACCTGTCACTAGACCAGGTTGCTCAAAGCCCCATCCTGCTTCTGTAGGATCAAAGTCTTGAGCAAACCAGAATAAATTCATATGCAGAAACAACTTTCCAAATTCTACTGAGAGCAAGATGGGCAGAGGGTCTGACTTTGGGGGCCAGCAGTCCTTTATTTCCCTTACCAGCAGCATTGTCTCCAAGGACATCCCCATCATGTTCCAGCACAGGCAAAAGCTTCCTCATGGTCATGCATCCTCATTATACCTATCAATGTAATTAAGTAGATTATTAATGGTAATCCTATTTAAAAAGCAATTCTTACAGTGGAAAGATTGATGCCCTGAGCAAGCAGCAAAAGGGTTCCATAGCTACACTGCTGTTGCTTTAACTTAATCGGTCCTGAGGCACCAGAAGAGAGTGAAGTGAAGCACAGGAGCACTTATGCTCACTGGAAAAGCTGCAGAATTTAATTCTGAAATTCTCAGAGATACACCAAAAATGTGCACAATGCATTCCCAACTGTTTCAAAAGGCTGAGGATATCTAATCCCACAGGCATCTTGTGAGTCTCACCTCCTTTCCCCACTTCCTTGCCTCTCCGCATATAAATCTGTGCTTCTGATGTGTGAGTTATGATTTTAAATGCTTATTTTGGCAATGTGTGGTGGTGGGATGTTCCAGCTTTGCCTGGAGGCCAGAGAGGGACTCTCTCCTTGGAGACAGGTATAAACGTGAGAGACTTGGCCAAGAACTTCCTGGTAGAAATCGCTATTCTCTGAAGCAGAACACTTTAAGGAAAAAGCCAGGAAGCCAATTTGGACATCTGTATGGTTTTTGACTGAGATAATTGTAACCACGGGATAGTGACCTGAGCAAACAGCAAAGCAAACCACAGATGATCTGATTAGTTTTCTGCCGTGGACATTTTATCTGTATGTTCAACACAGAATGAAAGACCATTCTTCAAAACCCCCAGCGTCTTTGGGGAAATCGTCTGTCATTAGTCCCCATGGTGATGTCAGTCAAGCCCTACCCCGGCTCCCGGGCAGAGAAATCCATACCTTGTCCCAGCCAGCCTCCTGCACAGGCGAGGCTGAGTGGCTTTCTGCAGGATGCTTGCAGCAGATATGATTATACTGCTGAGCAGCATTCTCTTGCTGCTGGAAGGCACTTTGAAAGCCTCCCTATCTCTTTCCTTCCTCAGGGATAGATAGGAGAGCTTCCTTCTTCTTCTAATGGCATTCCTAGGCAGATTTGGAGGTCTCTTAGTCTTGGAGGGACATAACTTTTTTGCTGTTAAAATGCAAATAAATTTAAACATTTATTTTGGTCATTATGAATAATAAAGTGAGGTGATAAAGTATGAATACTACTTTTTAATGTCTTTTCAGGACTTAGAAATCCGAGTTTGATTATAGTGAAGACTTTTTAGTGCCTCTTAGGCATGGCAATGTAACCCAGCCCAATGGGATGTGATCAGACTCCAAAAAGGTTTGTATGTCCCATGGGTAGAGAGATTGAAGCTCATCATGGGATGGTAATGAGTCCATTAAGCATTTAGTAAATTTAAACAGCTTTCTAAATTCCCAACAAGCCTTTGGCCATGTATTATAGTTTATATTTAACATAGGCAGCAGTTGCAACATTTAAATGTTTTCAACATGCAGGATCTGAAATTACTGTGGGATTATTCTGCTCCCCTGTCCTGCTTTTAATCTGCAAATTGTGTCAACGATGGACAAAAGAGAGGGAAAAGACTGGGTTTTATGGGCTGGCAGTCACAGACTACCTGGTATTCTTGGAGAATTGGCAGGTCCTCCCCTAAAGGGCTTTGCTCTCCCTTGAGGGTGATTGTTTTGCTCTTTATCAACATCAGTATCACTTTTTCCCTTCTAGTTTGCCTTTGGAGGCAATTATTACCAAATATTCAGGTTGGTGCATTTACCAGCTTGTTGCACAGTATCAGGCTCAGGACACCAGCTTATTTCCAGCAATTTTCCACTTTAACTTTGCCCCCTTCATGTCCTCCATTGTGAATCACAGCTTTGGAGGTCACCCGCTTTTCCTATCCTAGGAAAAATTTGGGTGAGAAATAAATTATAGGCTCAGATTTCAGTGCCTTGAGAAGTCATTTGGTTCCAACTTGTCTGCAAAACCCTGAGCCCATCATCTCCTTTGTGTGTGAGGGCAGGCTGGAGTTTGGTGTGGCCCCGGGAAGATCCCATTCTGACGGGCGCCATGACAATAAACATGTTAATTAAATTAATTAATTTAAAGGGGCAAAGGTTCAGTGGGCGGGTGGTGCTTTTGTATTTCCAAACCAGTTAACTCAGCTCAAATTCAAAGCTGACCAAGACAGATCTGCTTTGACTGGCAAAGCCCAGCGCTCTGCGGAGCCGCAGCCATGCTCTTTGTACAAGCCCAGCCCCTGCCAAGCCTCGGTGGCTGGGACGAGGCACGGCCTTAGGTTAGCAGAAATGCAATAAGATATCAAATTAGTTGGGGGTCTCTGTCCTTTTTGAAATCACTGGGAGAATTGTGATGCGCCAGGGTGCAGAGTGCTATTCTTCCTATCTCTTAGCACCATTGTGTGGGGGTGAACAAAGCCAAGAGGTGTAATTTAAAGGTGCTGTGACCTCCCATGAGCAGCTCTCCCCATTGTGAGGCCGGTTTTGTTTTCTGTATGTGTTTTTTTTCTCCACTGAGATCTCCTGATCATAAATATGCATGAATAAAAGAGCCAGGGGAGAGGAGAGGAGGGGGAAGGGGTCCCATAACCAGCTTGGATAAAGTCCTTTTCTAAATTTTCCACTCTCGGCTTCCTGACGTTGAATGAAATAAGGGACCACACCACCGGATTAGCTCAGCCGGAGTTCCTATTTCCAATTGTAAAAGCAGAACCCTGGCATCATAACAATCATTATAATTATCACTTGCAGAGGGGTCTTATCATATAACAGCTTCTTTTTATTCAGGATGGAGTGGGACCGAAGGGGGCTGGGGGAGATAATTCCAACCACAGGGGTTTGCGTCTTCATTCATCACTTTCCAAACAAGCCAGTGGAAAATTGAGGTCCCTGAGCAATTTACAGATTACAGCTCTCTCCTGGTACAGGGACATGTGTGCACACACATCCCTGCTCCACACATCCGACACAGACCAGGTACGCTGTGGGTGACCATCAGAAAGAAGGATAAAAAAATCCCCCCGCCCTGCTTTTCTGCTCCAAACTCAGGCAGAAACGGACGTAACCTTCCCTTTTAAGCCTAGCAACTCCAGCCTGGCCGCACAGCTCCTCCTGGATTAATCTTTCTTTTTTTTGGCTCAGTGAATTGTGGTCAAGGCCATTGTAACGTGAGTGCTGCCGGGGCTCGGATTGGCTGGAGGAGGCTCAGAGAGGCCCCTTTTCACAGGGGACTAATTGCTTTAGACCACCAGTATTTGGGAGCTACAGATGTCTTCCTTAATTTGCCTAGAGAGCACAATCGGCCCCATCTGTTGCATTTTTTTCCCCCCTCTGTCTCTCAAGTCGCCTTCTTCTCCCTGTCTGCAAAGGCCTAAATTGAAAACTCATCAAAAAGTAATACAAGAGCAGTTTGGCTGGGAAGCTGCTGCCGTGGGGCTTTGCCTTTAATAAAGGCCCCCCTGCTACTTTTACACATGGGTTGGGGAGCAGAGGAAGGAGGAGGAGGAAAGCAGAAACAACCTAGAAGGAGAAAAAAAAAAAAGCTAAAAACTAACAGCCAGATGGGATATTTGGAGGCTGGATAATTTGATGTGTCATGGCTGGAGGAGAACAAGGGGCAGCCCCTTGTTTTCTGTGTGTACACACAACAAAATAGATGACTTCTAGAGACAGGAAGGGAGAGGAGCCGGGGGCCGGCCGGGGATTTGCACATCCCAGTGTCACTGGTGTGGGGAGCAGTCAGTGCCCTGCAGTCCATGACTTTCCCAGTGCACACCTCCAGGAACAGAGGGAGATGGAGAAGGGTCAGAAGAAGGGAAGGGGAAAGAGGAGTGGTGAGCCTTTGCCCTCCTGCAGAAGCCTTTGCCCTTCTGCAGAGACAGAAAGTTGTCTTGGACTATTTGTAGGCTGTGGACTGGGGATGCTGTTCTGCACCTACCCATACCCAGGAAGTCAGAAGAGGGTGTTGCTTTCTTCTTGTTTGGTCAGTGCTTCATCTCAAACTCAGCTCTGGGTAGAAAGAGAGGACAAGCCAAAAAATAATTTAAAATATTAATTGGAAAGGTTGTAGGGGAAAAGATATCTCATCTTTCTTCAAAATTTCCATCTTGTCCCTCTCAGGACGCACAGCTTATGAGAGTGTCATAAACCCCCACATTGCTTAATGCAAGTAGGAATGATGTCTCCTTCTCCTGGAGAAGGAGCTGGAGCTCTGTGGGGACGTGGTGAAGTCACTGGTCAGCCCTGACCCGGTGTGTGCTTGGTCTCTGCCCCTGCAAAAAGCAGTGGATGTGCTCACAGCCTGTCTGGGAGAGAGCAAATGTTACCCTATCAGTGATATCAGTCAGGTGAGAATTCAAATCTCCTAGTCCCAGCTCGACGGCATAGTCACAGGGACACCTGAAAACAACCGCCTGGGCTTGAAGGAACAGCCCATTTCAGCTCGCCTGTGATTTATTTCACAGAATCATTAAACCACAGAATGACTTGGGCTGGAAGGGATGTTAAAGATCCTCTAGTCCCAGCACCCCTCCCATGGGCAAACACTAGACCATTTAGAACTGAAGATTTTTCTCTACTTCCCTCGCTTGCCTTAAAAGAACCTTTTGGTGATGTACATCTAAGAGAATGTGTCAGGCTGGTTGTTTGCTCTCCTTTATGCTAAAAGTGAAGTCCTTCAGTGATGGAGAAAGCCCCAGACCTCCTCCTTGCACCCAGCCAGTGCCTGTGCCAGCTGCCCCAGAGCCTGCTTTGCCAGGGATGGCTGCTGCAGGGCCAGTGTTGGTCACCCTCTGCCGAGGGAGGCAGGGAGCTGCCCGTGCAGGCAGCCCAGTGTGTGGCAGCTGTGCAGGTGAGAGGGGCTTCCTTACTGGCCTGTGTCCTGAAACCTGAGCCCAGGTGCCAGTGCTGTGGCCATCAGCACTCGATCAATCATTCCCATTTCCTGTCTGCTCATCAGGAATCTTCCCGTGAGTCCTTGGAAAGGTTTTGTTGAGATGTCCAGTTAGGGAAGAGAAAAAAAAGTCCATTTATCTTGAAGGACCATCTGAAAACAATGCGAAAGAAATCACTGCAGAAGTTTGGTGCCTCTGCTGGGAGTCCTGTAAGGACCAGCCTGTGAGCCTGGGACCTGTGGGATGGAGCCAGCAGCTCACATTCTGCTGTAGAACAGCTTCCAGCCACTGCCATCATCTATTCCCAGTTTGCTTACACCATCAGCAGCTTCTTCGTAGCAGAGGTTTCCTAAAAAGAAGGGGAAACAGTGCTAAACTTGCACCTGTGAGGTGGAGGCATGGGAAAAGGTGCTTTCACTGCTGGACAGTGATATCCACAAAGCACCCCACAGCCCCTGGGCTGGGCAGGGATAGGGAATGGGAGAGCTGCAAGGGCACTAATAGATCCTTTCCATGTTCCACGCACTGCCATTCTGCTTGGGAGTGAGGAAATTCTTCCCCCAGGGAATACAGAAGTTTTGTCTGTCTGAGAGGGGTTGAATGAGGTCCCAGGTCTCCTTCAGTGCTGAGGAGTTTTTGGAGAAATACCACCACAAGCAGCCTTTATTGCTGTTTTCGATTTTTTTTTTCCTTATTGCTTTGTTTATTGCTTTTTGCTTTTCCTTGGATAGCCCTGTTTAAAAACCCTGTGATTATTGCTTCTCCTAAGAAAAAAAAATTCAGTTTATCAAACCGGGAAGGTCTTGAAGCATTTGTGAAGAACAAAGGCTGAAGTACTGGGGCTTCAGAGCCCAGGCTGTGTCCCAGGAGTGGAACCTCAGATGAAAAACCCACAAGCACGTCTCTGTGCTGGGGCTGATCACTTCGCAGGGCAGCCCTCTCCTTGGGGAGAAGGTGTGAATGGCTTCCTTGAATAAGTCACTGGATAGCCTTGGCCAGTCTCAGGCTGGCTGCTGCTTCCCGTAGGTTGCTCTCTCACTACTCAAAAACCAGATACTCTGTTGTGACATTTGTTTTTCCTCTGATGCATGTCAGAAAATAAAACAGCTGTGTGCAGGCCAGCTGTGCCGGTGGGGAGCAGCCCTGCTGCAGGCTGTGGAATGAGAAGAGAGAGAGCCAGGCTGATGGGCACCCCTCTTGTCTGTCTGTGTTTCCTGTAAGGCTTAACATAAGGATCAGCAGTGGAAAACTCTCAGAAGGAATATGGCAATGATAAAAGGGAGCTCTGGTTCTTGTTGTCGGGGCAGCCCAGAAACTGTTGAAGAGGCACTGGAAAAGCCATTGAGCTTTTGTCTAATAACTCCTGTGATAATAATTAGCTCAGCCAAAGCAGATTTTAAAGGGGCTTTAAAGTTCTTGTTCAGTGGCTTGAAAGAAAAAAGGCAACCGGAGTCTCCTCTCATCTGAACATCAATGTGAATCCCACAAAATCCCATTATTCCTCTTTTATATCAGCAGTTTGATCAGTTCAGTCTTTTCCCTCCCCAAGGCAACAACTTTCCCCCTCTGTGCATGTTTTCCCCTCAAAATCTCACCATGTACACACACCATGCCCAGAGCCCGGCGCCCTCCTCCCCTGAACCCTTGCAAGTTGCACTGACTTGCTGTCCCCATCACTCCAGAAAATGAACAGGTGAAGGTAGAGGAGGCAAATCTGTCTGCAAGAGCACCTGCATTCACTAGGATATTTTTCTTAAAAGAAGAAAGAATTTGATACATAGAAAAGCAAAATGCTCTCAGACTTTCCTTTGGCACCTGATGTTTAGAGACATCTTCATCCACAGCTAAGTCTGCTTGCACTGAAAGGTAAAATTCTGCTAAAAATCAATAGTTTGGGAGATTTTAAGGGAGCTGGCAATGGAGGAGTGGAAGAAGAAATGCTGACACCAGCCCAGATCTGTTGAGCAGAGACCTGTCAGTGCTTTGCATCAGCAGGAGATTTTCCACAGATCCCCCTTCCCAGGCTGACTGAGACTTAGAGCAGCTCATGGGCAGCTCTAGCCTGTGCTCACCCAGATGAAGCAGGGAGCTCTGGCCACGTGGCTCCTCCACCCTCACAGCTGATGCTCTGGAGAAGGCACCTCACTGGACCTGTATCTACTGGGAACATGCCAGGCTGGATGCACTTAAAGACAGGGACTTCGAGACAACCTGCTGCTCTTTGGACTCCCGGGGGACACTAAGGCACCTTCCTCAGGAAAAATCTGTACATATGGAAAGGTTCACAACCACCAAAAGCTCTACCAGCACAAGCAGGGCTGTGGGGTATTTCAGCAAGATGTGACGCAAGAGAAGGGATGGGGATGGAGGCTGCCTTCCAGTTGGGATATGGAAGCACATCCCCATGGCCCCTGTTTTCCCTTGTGACAGAGTATGAGCTGAATCTATCCCTGCCGTGCAGGTTTTACACCAGACCCTCATTCCACTCTGACACAGCTTTGGACAGAAGTATGGAGGCTAAACAGGTCATGAGAAGGGTGACAGTTTTACAACACATGCTGTGGTGCCCAAAAAGTTTTTCTGGGCTCAGAACTGGTGCTCTGTGTTCCCCAGTGTGTGTAGAGTGCCAGACAAGCTGCAGTCCTGATGGCCAAGGAGCCTTCCTAGGTTTAATACCAATGCAAAGCACAACAGTTTGGAGCTGAGCAATAACCCCTCCACCATGGAATACAAACTCTCCCCAGGCTGGAGCAGCTCAGGTTGCAACGCCTCAAGAAACAGCGAGTTCAAATACAAACAAACCCCATTTTCTTTGCAAAATTTTCTCTTTTGAGTGGACTAAAAATGGCATTGAACTGAAGGAAAGTTTCACTAGTAAAATATACTAATAAACTGTTTTGGAGACTCATAAACTGCGTTGTGTTTTTTAATGGCAAATAATAAAGGAGTCCAATAAAGTGTTGGTTTTTTAATGGCAATTTTTTAAGCGGCTGGAGCAGAGATCAGGAGTTCAGCCTCTTTCCTTGTTCTGTTTGTGGTATATTTATCTTCATGAAGAGAATGGTAGCAGGAGGATTTATTTTTCTGAATGAATGTCTCTAAGCCCTTCATACCTCCAGGGCTTATAGTAAGGTTGGATCCAATGACAGGAGAGTCAACATTATAAGCCCTTAGAGAGGGCTGAGTGCCTTGTAGATAGTCTCAAGTGGATGCACTTTCAGCGCGCCGTTACCCCGGCTTACATTAGCGGCTGAAGAGACTTTGTGTGTCCCCGATGCCCTCGGGTGACCCGCGACCCCTGCGACTTCGCTCTGCCGAGATCTGACGCTCGCGCCAGCCCCCGGCCGAGGAAATGGAGAGGTGCATTGTGCCGCGGAGAAAGAGCAACACAAACACGGGGTGTTCTCAAAGGAAACAAAAACCCAGTGGAAAAAAACCCCTCCCCAAACTGGCAGCGAGGGGCAGCCGGGGAGAAAGCGCAGGCACACGCGCTCCGGGCAAAGCCGCCCCAGAAAGCTGCTGGGGGTTCTGGAGCCAAGCTGGGTCCTTCTGGCATGGGGTCTCTGCTGGGTTTAGGAGTGGCCGAGCAAGCTGAAGTGGGGAAATGGAAAATGGGTTTCCCTGTGGGCTCTGCATTTCTAGATATAAAAAGAAAATAGGCTGGATCTGCATTTGAGGAGTGCTTAGGGGAAAATGGGCTGGGTTTGTCTTGGAGGAGTGCTTTGGGGACAGAGATAGAGTGTGGAAATTATGTGGTGTATCCAGATATCCCAAAGGAAAACAGCAGAGCTTAGCTCTGCTTGTGTCTCAGCAAAATGCGCTGAAACTTCATTTGGAATTCCAAATGTCAAAAAGGGGCTGGAGCAGCCCAAGCCCCCGCGCTGTGGAGGATGCCAAGCCCTGACCTGATCTCCTAGAGGGTGCAATCACCAACAGGTGGATCAGACTGCCACTGTCACTGGGTCTGGCACGTCGCAGGGGCAGAGGATGGAGGTGGGGGCAGGTAGGATGGCTCAGGGGTCTGTAAGCTGTTATGCACAGCCAAGGCTTCACTTTGAACAGTTCTTAATGCCCAAGAGAGGCCACCCTGCCCCAAGCAGTGGCTCCCTGCAGGGAGGGATAGGGATGCTTGTGCAAACAGCCACATCCCTCCAGGACCTTTGTGCCGGTTCGGGGTGTTGAGGGTCACCACCCTGCTTGGCCCCAAACCCATGCCCAGCTGCTGCTTTCTGCCTCACTGAGACAGTGACATCCTCACACAGCCTCTGGCTACTGCACAGAGAGTGTCAGAGCTGTCGTAAATCAGAAGCCAGCAGTGATGGCATCGTGTTCTCGTCTCCTCCCTTGAAATCTCGGCTTCCTCCGCTTGTGCCCTCCATCCCCATTGGCTTCAGCCCCTGCTCGGATTCTGCATTTTGCAGCATCTCTGAGAGAAGCAGGATGTGCTCCATGTACTGCCTCTGTGGCACTGACAGGGACAGGGATGGAGAGGAGGTGACAGTGCAACACCTTTTCACCACCTTAGAGAGGTGGGACATGCCCCCTCCCAGCCCACCCAGCGCATCCGAGCCTGGTCCATGCATGAGAGCATTTTCCAGATGCCAGTGTGTGTTTAAAGTTTAAAAAGATGAGTGGAAAAGCCCATGTCATGGGTGCCCGAGCTGGAAGGAGAATTTCACCGTCATGAGGGAGTGCATTGTCCCCAGAGCTGGCCAAGTGGATTTGCATGCTTAATTCCCACTAAGCATTTTTGAAAGAGTAATCTGATAAAATCTTCAACCTGCTGATAGCATAAATTTAGTCGGGTGTCCCTCAGAAAAAGGCAGTGGGACTTCCAGCTCCCAAGCGAGCAGACCAGGAGATGTGGTCACCCGCTGTGACCGGGCTGGGTCCATCCCAGGCCAGAAGCCAGCGCTTACCATGAGCCGGTGAGGAAAGATCAGCGCGGCTGGGCACAGACGGAGGAGAAGACGACTTTTATCCCATTGTTTTTCCCTGTGATTAATCCATCTAAAGTGCTCCTCTGAGCGTAGCCAAGGGCAGTGTAAGAAAGAAGCAGTTTGAGCTTTGTGGGGCTTTTTTTCTTCTCCTTTTCTCCCCCCTTTCCAAGTGTGCTTTACAAACATCCTCTTCGCTCGCCCTCTGTATTTGCAAAACCGTCTCCTTCTGCCCATGGCTCCTGATGAAGTCCTTGCAGAGCTCCTTGTCCACCTCCAGTCTTTTCAGCACGTATTCAAATTAACCCTTTTGTCCCATTCACACCCCCTTTCTTTGGCGGATATTGTGGCTTTGCCAGCAGCGATCCAGCAGCGGCTATTCTAATGTAATTGCATTCTGGCAATGCCTTGAGAACCTGATCAAGATCATCCCGCAAATTTAATCCCTCCAAATTACAAAATGTTTACTATCAATCACCTTTATGCAGCTTTATTTCGTGGGCTTTCTTCAAGGAGCGAGCGGGACGTGTGTGTTGCCAGAGATGCCCCTTCACGTCTCCAGCTGATCACCTCAATGGGACCAGAGTCAAATGGTCAAGGCCATATGCGTATGAAAGCCCGGGCTGTGCTGCCAGCTATTCTCCCTAGCTCTGCATGGATTTCACACTTTCTATCCTGTTAGGATGCCTACCATTTACTTTAGCGTTGATTTTTTTTATTCCATTTCTACGTCCTGTGTCATCTGGATTTAATCTAGTTAGCAGATTTTCTGCCTAAAATTGCATTGTTAAAGGGAATTGTTTAAATGGGGACCGGTGGAGAACCCTGAAACCCTTGGAACCGGGGTGTCCCCCCGCCCAGCGCCGGCCACACATACCTCGACTGCTGCGGCCCTTGGCTTGGTGCGGAGGTGGCTTTGCTTTCTTGAAAGCATCCATTGCTATTTTCAGAAGCACAAACAGATGCAAATGTCTCTGCAAACATTGCACAATGAGATGCAGGGAGAGGACAGCCTTTCAAAATCTCTGAATAGCCCTTCAAAGCAAGTCTAATTAGGGTAAGTAGAGGTAATAGGCCCACTTGCGTTTTTTACACTCGAATTTTTCCTCCCTCAAAGCCTGCAAGGCTCTTTTTCCCCTGTGGCTGGGGGGTGGTGGTGGTATATACCCTCTCCCATTTGTTTGCGCTAACAAATGTAGAGATGAAAAGAAGGGGGAGAGGTAGAAAGAGNCAATCATTTGAAAAGTCTCCTCTGTTAGTTTTTTTGGTGGCTTTTCCTGGCGAGATAGATAGCAGCAGAGCACGCAGCATCCTGGCTGGGGCCGGGCGTGGGGCAGGCACCAAAGCAGAGCCTGCAGCTCGTGTCATGTGGAACTTCAGTAAGTGAAAAAGAAAAGCAGAAGGTATGGGCTGAATACTTGGGTAAATCAGTAATAGAGCTAAAGGGCATATGCCTGTAGGGAATATGTTGGCATAAAAGAGCTTTAAGAGGGGCCATTCATACTGACAAAGGGAGATTTGAATTGCTGCCTTCACAATAGCATGAAAGGATGGGCTTGGGGTGTTCTGAAACAAAGTGGAAATCATACTGCCCTGAACGGCTCTAATAAGCTTTTAACTATTTTACATTATGGCATTACCCCCCCCTTTTTTTTTTTTTTTTTTTT
>WEKY01029333.1:407997-424811 GCA_013390045.1 Picathartes gymnocephalus | reverse complement strand
AAACCAAAGAAAAAAAAAAAAAAAAAAAAAAAAAGAAAAAAAAAAAAAGAAAAAAAGAAAAAAACCCAGTTTTCTGACTTGTAAGTGATGGGGATTGCCACAAGGTGTCAACCTCCACTAAGCTGCAGCTCGGAGCCGGTTCTGCTCTCCTGGCAGTGGCCGGGATGGATAACCCTGTGCAGAGGCTCTGCTGGAAAACCCAGGCACCTGCTTCATGTAAGTGGGGAAATATCTCCTATAACACGGCAAAATTATTGTTCCCCCTCCTTTCTTTGCTTTATGGCTATTTTTAATTTCTATATATTTTTTTTTAAAATAATTTTTCACAAAAAGCTTTAGCCAGATTCAGTGTTTTTCTTTATCCTCTTCTCCTGACCCTAAAGGAATGTTTCCCAAGCATCATGACAAACCCAGGAAGTCCTTATTTTTTTCCTATGAAGCTGACATTTTCCCTGTGTAGAGCAGCATTTCAAGGTATGATTAGCTAGGATGTTCTGTGCAGTTGAAGTGTTGGGATTTTACCTTCTGGGCAACCCAAACCTCTGTTTCCTCACAGGACCTTTTTCTTGAATGTTGGACTTGGTGATCCTTGTGGGTCCCTTCGAACTCAGAATATTCTGTGTTTCTGTGTTCCCTTTAGGGATGCAGTGTGTGCTGGTCCTGTTTTCAGCCTGAGAGTGCCACGCTTCTCAAGTGCCACTGCTTTCTGCAAAAGCACTGTCCCAAGTGCCTTCAGATTGAAAGCAATCCCAAGGATTTCTTGCCTATTTATTCCTTCACTTCCTGCAGCCTTGGCTGAGCATAATGTAACTCGTGGGCTGGTGGCATCGCTCAGAGCCAGACGTGATGATTTGACACTGGTTGCTATAATGAGGAACTGGATTTTCCTGGCAGAATTGTTTTAGCTATTGCACAAAAACGGAGAGGGAACGCCCTGCCAGTTACTTACACTCTAAATTGGAGAGGTAGCACTTGGCAAACTGGTTCTTGCTGGGCAGAAGTGGTGCTTGACTGGGAATAGCTGGCCCAGGGAAGGAGCTGAGGAGCTCTGGGCTGGTTTGATTTTCCCGATGTGGTTGCAGAAGTGATAAGTCTGGAGACATAAAAAATGAAGTTCAAGCAAACCACGAGGAAAAATGTAAGAGGTGGAATTATGAAGGTAATAGAAACGGAGAAGTGTTTTTATGCAACACAATTGAACGGTCAATAATGAGGTAAAAATGCCGAGCGATAAAGACAAAAGACATTTCTTCCGGGATTAGAAATGAGCTCAAAATTGCCAAGGCCTACTGGAAGTGGAGGGGGGTGGTGGTGGAAAGAAGCCTGTTGTAGCATTTCTTTTCCTTTAATAAGCTTCTTTTTCTGGGTGTCCTGAGTGTTCAGATGTAGCACACTTAGTGCCTAGTAACCCAACAAAGCTTTGATTGGTGCCTCTGCAGAAAGATTTTCTTTTCCTTGCAGGTTTCTAACCACTAAAAAAACCCTGAGATCAGTTGCTTCAGAATCCTTAATTAAACACAACAAAGAAGGGCAATTAGAGCTGTGTTTTCCTTTTGTCATCCAGCAAATCTTGCAAACCTCAAAACCCTTTTCTTCCTCCAAGATTTATGACGGGAATAAATCATAATTATTCCTGTAATTATCAGCCTTAAGTGAACATGAACAGGATTCTTTTTTTTTTTTTTTTCCTTGGAGGAAGTTCTGAAATCCATTCAAGAGGAATTCACTAACCTCTTTTATTGTGCAGGAGGAAAACCAAAACCACAGGCGTGGTGATTTTCCAGGCCTTGGCCACTTGCCTCCTCTGCTGTCACTTCATGTCATGTCAGTGCTCCCTCCCAGGTCCTGTGTGCCCACTCCCAGGGAGCAGCTCCTGTTGGGCTGGATGCCCTCCATGTGTGTCGTCAGAGCCGTCACTGCCCAAAGAGCTGATACCACAAACAGGCAAGAGCTGAGAGAAAAATCAGAGGGGATTTGAGGCCTGCAGAGGTCGGTGGAAGGACCAGAAGTGCAACCTGTCACTGGCTGCTCAGAGAATAAACTCTCACGTGTGTTACATCCCCACAGGCATTTCTTCCAGGGATCTGGGCTTTGTTTTGGTGGTTGCGTGTAGCTGTGCTGGCACCCAGCAAAAGGGAGTGAGCTCTGCACTTCAGGCACTGACGGTGGCATTGTGCATTTGTGGGTTTTGCTGCTGGGAGGTCAAAAGGACTGACCTGAGGGTAGGACCCCAGTGCGACACCAGAGGAATGGCAACCACACGGGGTCCTGGGCTTGCTGGAGAGCAGGTGGCAGGAGGGAGAACATCTGGGAAAGAAAACCCTATTGATCAGAAACACTTGGGTTCTTTAAAGTACTTGGGGCAGGTGTTTTGGGAATGAGTCTACCCTGAGTTGTGCTGCAATCAGGTTTTCCATGCTGGTGTAATGGACATAGCTCCTGTAGACACAGAGCAGCCAGGTGTTCTCTTTTCCCTTGGTGTACCTGTTCCAAATTGGCAGGACAACACAACTCTGTGAACCTCTGAGCAGGCTTCCCAAAACACAGCTGCTTTGTTTTTTTGTTGGTTGGGGTTTTTTTTGTTTGTTTGTTTTTTGGGTTTTTTTGGTGGTTGTTTTGTTTGTTTGTTTGTTTTGTTTTGTTTTTGCTTTGGTTTTTTTTGTTGGTTTTTTTTTTTTTCGTTTGCTTAGTTTGCTTTTTAAAATATTTTCTTTGGAGGTATTTCCTAAACCAAATGCAACAGGCAACAGTTGAAGCTTTTTTTGCAAAGCTGGGGAAGAGCATTCCCAGAAACAGCAGCAGAATAAGCAGGCTCCAAAGTGATTTATAATGCAGATGTCTGTAGAGGTGTCCCCCGGCTGACTGAGAAGGTTTTTGGTTGCCACTAGATGTCCTTTCAGCCCTGCTTTCCCCACTGCTCCGTCAGAACAGTCATCTGGGCTGGGATCTGATGGCCAAGGCCAAGGAGCTGATGAGAGAAAGGAAGGGCCCTGGATCCCAGGCTGCTGGGGCCTCCCAACCATCCTTTTGATCTCACAGGGCTTTGTCTCAAGCAACGCTGGCTCATAGAAATGCTCAACCCCCAACTTCTGGATCTGTACTGGATATTAAATACTTTAATACCTCTAGCATGACTCAGGGACTGTTGCTGAAGAGCTGGTGGTCAGCAGAGGTGATGGCCCAAGCAAAAGCCTTGGAAGGTAAAAAGGATGGTGACCCCATTTTGTGCAGGTGTTCAGGTTCTGTCTGTGAAATGGTAGCTCAAACACCTTTTCAGGCATATTCCACAGACATGCAGGTATGTGTTGTCAGAAAGCACAGCCAAAAATTTTGTGAGATTTTCCAAGTTGCCTGGATGCCCAGGATTTTGAAAACAATTCATACTTCTGTAAGGTGTGTATCGATGTCTATGAGCACTGGTGGTCACTCTAAGCTTCTGGAGCTGCTTGCAAATGCAGCTGCATCCTCTGTCTCTCAGGCAGTGGCAATCCCTGTTGCTATTGTGGGTAGAGGAATTAGAGGAGATCTTTGCCAGAAATACTTGCTGGTTACAAGGATATTTGGAGGCTCGTGGGGTACAGCCTTTCTAGGCAAACCAAGGAACTTCCAGGAAACACTTGGCTCCTTGTGGTTTAGGATCAGAGGGAAATCAATGACTAACAGACACAGAGTTTCTGATGGAGCAAACACAGAGTTAGTGAGCACTGCAAACTGCAATCCTCAAAATTATCTCTATTTCCAGTTGTGGCCATGCACACCCCAACCCACTGAAGGGAACAAACTGAACAACAAATGCCAGCATGAGTGCCAGGCATGGAACATCTACAGAATGCCCTGGGCATGAACTTGGAGCTGTCAGGGCTTTCAAGGTGATCTGTCCATCCTCCTGGATCTCAAGCCCAAACTCAGCCCAAACCATCTTACCTCTTCCCAAAAGTGCTGAACAACCAGGAAGAAGTGAGGTCTTCAGATGCTGGGCACATCTGGATTTCAGTGCTTCAATTTTGAAAACTGACTTTGGAGGAAAAATACCCCAAATGTGACTGGAGCTTCATTTGGCTTCAGGAGAAGTGTGTTTTGGAGAGTGCAAGCTCTCTCTGGGCTAATATAAAACCTGTTAAGTGATGTCAGGTTGCACAGAGGCCCTTTACCCTTGAGCAGGCACAGCTCCCTGACTCTGGATTCCAGTGGGATGGTGAATCCTGGGGACAGTGGCTTTTTTATTCACATTTGTTCCTATTCTCTACAAATATGGGCCCAGAAGGGACTCAGCTCTGCTGTTGAATTAGCTCAGAGGGCATTTGTGTTGCTGTAACACTGCCTTTGACTTCCCACTCAGGTCTCAGGGGTGGCCAGTGCAAACCCCCAGCCCCAACAATGAGTTTACCATCAATCCCCACGTTTGTTCCCACAGCCCTGATAAAACTTTGTTGGTGTGGAACCAGCACTTCCACCACATGGACGTGGTCAGGAAAGGTCCCCATGTGTGTAGCAATCTGGTGTGGCCTCGTGCCTTGATTTAGGGAGCCTGGGGGAGCTGGGGCACAGCAGAGCCTGCTGAGAGCCCTCTCACACAGACCACCAAGCAACCTTTGTTTCTTAATAAACTTTTTTGGCCATTGCTGACCTAGACCATATATGAACAAGTGAAAAGCAAGTGGTGAAAGGCTCTGTGTAACATTACTAATCCCACGTAGTGCTCTTGCAGAAAAGGCCAGGCAGGTCTCCCTGCTATTGTGTTCTCTCACTGCAGCTGCTTGGGTGACCCCTGTGCCTTTATTAAAACAAAACCAAATAGCAGTTTTGGAATGGGTGCAGCCTGTGGGTACCCGGTGCCCAGGGGAAGGATGGGGTGTGAGGGCAGGTCTCCTGTGCGGGCCTTGGTGTTCCTGCAGAGTGCCAGGGAGCAGGTGTGCCGGCTGGATGGGGAAATCAGTTGCCTACTGCCCTCCTTGGATGCTCTGGGATGGGCTCACACACTTGTGGTGCAGCACTGGTTCTCAAGTAAAGGAACTGCGGGGTCTGTGTGTCCTGCTCCTGTACCCCAGGAGGAAGCCAGGCTCCTGCTTACCCTGCAAATGTTCACACTCCTGGGAAGGTAAATGGGAACAAGGGGAGCAGTCAGGGCTGGCTGGTGTGTGCTCAGACCATACTTCAGCAGCTTCATTTTCGATCTCAGAGCACAGAGGTATGGTCTGCATATGAGGAAGGCTGGACTGAAGGGTCTCCTGTGGCTTCGCAACCTGAAATCTGCTGGGGAAAACAAAACCAAACCTTAAGGTTGCTGCCAAATCTTGGTGGAGGAAGAACCTACATATACATATGTATATTATATTTATTTAAATGTTTTAGCAGAGATCTTTCAGTCTGAGGGAAAGTGGCTGATGCTTTGTGTGTGGCTGTTACCTTCTGATGTAGTATTTCCCTTTACAACTGCATAGCAGGGACAGCAAGGGATTCTTCTCTTGTTTCTGGAAAATTAACAACCCTGCCTGGAGATGCAGGTTTACAGGCTTGGGAAAACCAGCTCAGAGTCAGTTTTTTTCTCTTTACGTTTTCAATTCTTGTTTCTGAGAGTTGTTTTATGCAAAGGATTTTAGGTTAAACCTAAATTGAACCAAACAATTTTTGTTTGTTTGTTTGTTTGTTTTTAATTGGCTTGTGATTTTGTTTTTTGTTTTGTTTTTTTTTTAATTGTTGTTGGGTGGGTTTGTTTTTTTTTAGTGTTCCATTCTGGCAAGTGGAAAAAATTGCAATTGGTTTCCTCTGTGCTTAGTTTTTGTTGGTGCTGGTTGTTTTGGTCTGGCAGATGAACCTGGAGCTAAGACATTTGTACATGCTCTGCCCCGTGAGGTGTGAGTCAGTGAGTCCTGTGCTTGGGCAGCCAGAGCTGTGCACACCATTCCCAGTGGAGTTTAACCACCTCTTATGCAACCATATCACTGTTTTTCCAGGAAATTTATTGCCCAGTAGTCACTAAATAAGATGAAACCTTTTTTGAAGTGTGTGTGCTGGTGTGTTGAAATCAAATATTCTCAAGGAAAAACTGGTTTTGTTGAAATGTCACTCAAGAAAGGAGAGGGGCAACTTGGCTCAATCACAGGTCTGGGTTTGCCCAGAGATTGGGTTCAGATAATCAGCCAGAAACAGCCCCCGGTGGTTGATATCCCCAGAGATTTAATTTCTTTAATACGCTGGGATCTTTCTCAAGATTTTTACTCATAGGTATCTGCAGCTTGATCTTCATTCTTGTGCAGAATAGGAAACTGCTTTGAAATTCCTTTGTCTCCTCCAGCTCTGCTAGATGCTTACCCCAGTCATTTAGGCTATATATATATATAGTATATTTATATTTTTTTTTTTCCTATTTTGTCTGTCTGAACTAAAGGAAACCCTTGAGCTGAGGCCAGCATTGCCCTGGCCCTGCAGGATAAGAGTGCTGTTGCCGAGCTGGTGCCGATCCCAGGAGCAGAACCGTGTGCAGCTGCCCTTGCTCAGCTGGGAGCAGGCAGGAAGGCCAGCGGTGCTGTTCAGGGAACAGCAGGGCCTTTTAGTGCATTTAAACCCTGCTGGCTTTACCATCCCAAGCTGTTGCTTTCCTTTTATCTGGGGAGTGATGTAGGAGCCTCGGGTGCAAAGTCCCTCCCTGTGGATGAGGGCAGAAGCTGGGCAGGAAGAGGAGGTGGTGGCTCACAGGTTTTTGTTGCCTGACTTTTGTTGTACAGCTGTCCCTTATCTGACTCAGATCTTGTACAAATTGCTTTCTATGTGGTTTTCTATGAATTGAAGTTGTTTATTTACGTTTATTTAACACGACACTAGAACAGTGGTTATAGGCGAATGGCATCACCCTTCTTTATGTCGCAGCATTCCTCAGTGTTTGGCTAAAGTCCAAATCCTAAAATGAGAAAGGCAAGTAAATTGTAAACTGGAATAATGTTTTCTAATTCCAGTATCATCAAGATGTCCTATCTCTAATCAGCTTCTCTGATCTACTGTTTCCTGCCCCAAACCAATTCAGCTACCAACTGATTGAAAGTGGCAGGAGTTCCCTGATGACTTAAGGAAATTTACAAGCAATTGTAAAGTTGTTTTAAATATTTTTTTTATTACATTTTTTCATTTGTCTTAGAAAGAAATATGAAATCTGCATGCAACCTTCTAAATATTTCAAACATTTAAATAGCATATGATAATTTAGCAGTACAGTACATTATACAGCGAGATAATACAGGGAGACTTCCTATAGTATATTTACAAATGAAAAGGTAGTTTTGTTATGTTAAAAAGAGGAATGCACTGCTTAACATTGAAGTATTACATTCAAAATAATGAATATGTTGTATTGTGACTAAAACATACATAGGTATTTATATGTTTGCCCTATCATATTTTTCATAAAAAGGTACCTTTTAAAGGCTGTTTTTTGTTGTTGCTACAAATCTAGGAAAACATACACAATAGTCTTGAAGCTTAAGATGTCTCAGTACTGAAGACACAAACTTTCTCTAAGTGCTTCAGGTGGAAGAAAAAAAATAAACATTTTCTTAGTAATAAAAATGACCTAGAAATGTTTTCTAATGCATGAGAGGTTAGATGGGAGATACCGGACGCTTCGCCTTGCAGCAGGACCTCAAGTCCATTCAAGAAGAGGTACAGGAGTGATGCTCAGGCTCGTTTGACGAGGTACCGAGGGACCTCACTTCTGCAGGTGCAGCCACAGCATTGGAGTGGCATCTTCCCCAGCAAACTCGTCTTTGGTCCCTGCTCTGCCTGACTGAGGTGGAGGCTGCAAACACAAACAGCCACCCCAGCCCCGAAGCTTTCCCCCTGCCGGGGGGTGGGGGCCATGGCTGCACAACACCGTCACAAACAGTTCTGTTTGCCTAATGAGCTTATAAAGCTCGATTGCAATCATAGTGAAGTATGAATGAATAATAATAAAAACAAAAAAAAAATCCCAAAAGAACTTCTTTAAAACGAAAAGCATGTGTTTTCCTAATTTCAGTACAGAGCAGACGGGTATGAAATCAGAAGTGCAACAGATGCTTGTGAAATCTGGAAGCCTTTTGCACACGGCTATAAAATGTAAAAACTGACCCTTGGTAAAAAGTGCTTTATAATAATATAGAATTTGTGTCTTATGTCTGCGAGAGAGAAATAATCTTCTGTAAAGCCCAGTCCTATGCCAGCCAAGGGAGTCCACTCTATTCCTCATACCACTTTCTCTTATTCTTCATAAACCCTAGACAAAAGAAGAGCCAAGAGCAGGGTGTTTAAACTAGAAATTTAAAAACGCAATTCTCAATTTCAAATAACAATAATAATAAATAATAAACAACCCAAAAATACTAAAGCCACAAAACCCAGATTTTTAGCCTGTGCCTGAGTAACTTGGAAAGTAAGTTATTGACCTCAGCAGTCACCAGATTGCTACCTATATCCATAAAGCATCTGGGAGTAGTTTTGGACTTTGACAATGTCACATCTTAGAGGCATGTGGGGAGTAACACATTCTACCACAATTATCTGGATAAATTACATGAGGAAATTCACATCTGCTAATTAGCTTTAAATGCTGGAAAATCCCTATCTCATAGACAAATGTTGAAGCTTATCATGAGCTGTGTATAGACAATGAGTTCACAATATGTGTTGCTTGCAATAATATTACTGTATTTCATTTTCCTAGATTATTTCCTGACAGCACAACTTGATGGGCTTGTCTGTCTGTGTGTTTCCTGAGGGCACAAGCCTGGGGCTGAGCATCCCTCATCACCTTAGAGATGGCCTTATGGAAAAAAAAAAAAAAAAAGAAACAGAGGAAGAGGGTAAATATGTGGTTATGCAATAGCCAGGGCTTCCCCACGTGCTGTGTTTGTGAAGCAGATGCAAGGAGCTGGCAGGAATTCGGGGAGATGGCCAGGGGCTTGCTGTGCCCTGGTGTTGCCTGAGGCACCACCAGGGCTGTGCTGGGGATCGCTGGCACACTCGGGCCTGCAGGGAGAGGAGCCTGCTGCTCCCTGGCCTTACTTGAGCTCACTTTTGGGGAGCAAATTCCCCCCCAGATGAGGAGGATGAGGGTTTGATGGACCTGTACTGTGCGTGGAGGCTCTTTCTTGGCCGTGGCTGGAGATGTCGCAGGAGTTGGGCAGCTCCCCTTAATTAGGGATGGGGACATCACCACTGGCCATCAGGAATTCATGTCTCGGTCTCTGTCTTCTGCCTGTGACTTAGGAAAAACCCCAACCCTCTTTACAAGGGAGAAGCTGTCAGAGATTTTTATCAGAAAATTACCATTTTTCTGGGAATGATATGAGATGCTATTTAAATTGGCAAACACCTGCGTCATCAAGTATTGATGATGTTTAGGTGGTGTGACTGAAGTGTGGGACAGGGCTCCCTCTTTCCATCTCTCCTGACTGCTTTTCTCGTGACTGTGTGAAAGTGGTTTAGCTTTTCATCTCGGATTTTTACCCGTAGAAGGGAGATGAGGGCATGTAAATAACTGAGAACATCAGCTGCTGAATATTTTAACCAAAAATAATTACTATTTATAGTCAGAACAACCTAATGCCAAAATAGAAGTGAGAATTGCATGTGGCAGAAAAGAATTAATATCAAGAACACCCATTTAAAATTGTAATTTTGGTAATGAAATATATCCTCTCTGCTGGAACAAGTATTTGCAAGCGTGTGCATTTTCCTGTTTCTTCTATGTCTGAACGCTGCTGGTCGCCTGATTTGGCTCCAAGATCCTCACCCATTCAGCAAACGGGGACTTACCTGCCTTTCTCCTTCCATACTCGGTACCACTTGAGCAGCCTGACGGTGTTCTGGCGCTTGGGGTTGAGGCAGTGCTGCTGCTCCCCCCTCACCCGTGTCCACAGTGTCACACTGCAAGGCAAGGGCACAGGGACATGAGAATATTCCCCCTGCTCCCACCCTGCTCTGGGCCAGAATGGGCCGGGGGCTCTCGCCCAGCGGGGCAGGGTAAGGGTTTCCCAGCTCTCTGCTTTATGGCAGATATTTTGAGTTTACTGGGATAAGGTCAGAGGAGCTGTTCTCCCTCAGTGCAGGGCATTGAGGTTGTAGCAGATGAAGACATATCCGCTGATTTTAATCAGTGGGTTTGCTCTGCCTATCTGTTAGATGTCGTCTTTTGAGCCTAATACGAAATTTAATTAGGGCTCATTCAGGCAGCCACAAGGACTTTGCATGAGGAGACAGTTCCCTTACACTCAGCAATACTTCATCTAAGAGAACTGATCAGAACTGCTTCATTGATTATTTTTAATTTTTTCTTTCCTTAATTCTGTAATATTTAAATACTTCCACATGGTAGAGTGCTTGTGTGCCCAAAAGCCAAGCTCTGAGCTTCAGCATCAGCCCTGGGGGCTTCAGCATCCTCTGATCACCACTTGATCCTGCTCTCCTTGCTGGCTTGGTGTCGCTTTATTGTCAGGACCAAGCATGCTGGCAGACAAAACATGGAAAAAGGCTTCTCATCATTTTAGGTTCCCTCCTGGAGGGCTCAGTGAGGCTGCCTCAGTTGGTTTGCCACAACTGAGGTGACATGAGGGATCTGGAGCTGGGTTCCAGCAGGACGGCTTTCCAGAAACATGAAGACTGTCCCACTTTTTGGGACTCAAAATTGAGCAGATTTTTCTGGTTTTCTTATTAATTTTGTGATTAAAAAAAACCCAGACAACATCAAAAAAACCAACCCACGATGACAATTTGTATTAGAATTATTAATTTTCTGGAAATACCATCCATAACATGGAAAACCAGTCATTGGTTTAACTAAAACCCTATACTGAAATTAATTAAATACTGCTAGAGACATGAGTATAATGATGGCAGAAACCCAGAAATACCTGTGTATACTGAAGGGCTTCTTTTATGGTTTGGTTCAGAAAGGCAAACAAAATGCCTTGCAGACTTTCCCAGCTCACCCTTCTTGTTCCTCACAAATTAAAATGTGTTGCCTGCATAATCTGAACTACGGGTCTCACCATGATTCCAATTTCAAGGTTTTACAAGGTGTTCAAATAGGACTTTCTATTCAATTAACTTTCCTCCCTGCTTCCCTTTTCTGCTCCATCTCCAGATAAGGTCACAAAAGGCAAGGTGTAATTTCCAGGTTGTTTTCTGGGAGGATGTGGACTTTTCCCCAATGCATGGGAAAGCAGTGGAAGCCTCCAAGAGCCTTCAAAGGCTGCAGGCATCAGAAAGGGAAGGGTCGGTGCTAAAAACTACGGACTAACTCTGTTCTAAGGGTGTTCTCCTCTGAGAGCAGTGTGTGCTTGAGAAGGGGAGTTTTCCTGGGGCTTTGAAGGGGAGTGATGTGAGTTTTAAGGGATTTGATGGCAGAGCAAGGTTTCTCCATGCAGCATCTACCTCCTCAGCTGTGCCATCTGCACTGGCTGATGCAGACCTTGGCCTGGGCTTCTCTTCTGACAGACCATAGAGGGTATTTCCAGAAAGTGATGGACAAGCTGAATTGCAGGAGAGAGGAGCACGAACACCTCTGAAAAGCTGCAAGCCCTACATTTGCATCAGAAGCAGTGAAGACACTCTGGGTTTACCAGAGCCTGCAGTCTGAGCTGGAAGAGATCCATGGTTTGCCTCTCAGGTGAACTGGCTCTTTCCTCAGGCTGAGATGCATTGCTTTGACATCACATGTAGGTTTTCTTCTTTGGTTCTGGAGAATGGATAGCAGAAATGTTCCCAAGGCAGCCCCATGGCCCTCTGCCATTCTCAGACAGTCCCTAACGGCTGCAGGTTTGATGGCAGCGTGTTTGAGCACCCTGAGATGACCTGGACCTGCTTTTGGGGATGCTGGTCTGACAAATATAAGGGAATGTGCCTAAGATGTGCTGTGGGAGCTTCTACCTGAGGGAGGTGTTGCCTGGATGGGCTGCAAGAAGAGGTTGAGAGAGATGGAGAAGGGATGAAGCTCCAGAACTTACACCTCCAGTAAGATTCCCCCAGTGGGATTTGTCCCTTGGCTGCCCAGGCTTGGTGGCTGGAGGTTTCTCTCTGGTGTCTGAGTGTCCCTGTGCCAAAATTCTCCCCAGTATGTCCATGCCTCCAGGGCTGTAATGAACACCCCAGGTCAATCTGTGACCCCAGAACCCTGTGCCCCCACACATCTCATCTGCAGGGATGGAGGGGCTGCACGTCTGCCTGACAAATACCCTGTTTCCATGACCACAAGGATCCTGGCTCTGGTCCTTTCATCCCTTGCTGGTGTGGGAACTGCCATCTGCCTTTACTGCCCCTGGAGAAAGGCACAGCTGTGAGCCTTCTCAGCTCTTCTCACCCTCGTTTATCCCCACACTCTGGGATGGGGCAAAACATGGGTGGGGGTATTTCAGAACGTTTCAGGTAGAAAGAGTTAAACTTCCCTCCTATTTTCTGCCACTTCCCCTCATTCCAGGAGACAGATAGACTCACAGATACTGCTAAATGTACGCCGTGAATCTTGATAGGTTTTGACTAGACTGAGGACTCAGTTCAACTGTCTCTTTGGCACAGCTCTGCTGGGGGTTATGGCCAAAACCTCCCTTAACTGCACTCACCATAACTACTGTTTCTCTGTCCCAACATAATTTATAGCACGCATCTGCTGTATGAGAGTTTTAAGAAGGGCAGAAGTGGACGCAGCTTCAACAACTCATTCTAGATGATCACTGCAGCAACAAAATCTCAGTTGCAGGAATTTAGCTCCTCTGTGCCATGTCCAGAGACTCTCGGATCAATTGGTTCCCAGAATATTAATTTCAGTGCTTTCAGTGCTGAGTTCAGGCTGCATTAGGGTAGCTGGAAAGGCAGTGATGGCAGCAGGAATTCCCTGCCTGCCCCACAGACACCCCCAGCGATGACACAGCGATGGGACTGTTCTGTCCCAGCAGCTGCTGCAAACCCGGGGCAACTCTCAGCCTTGAATAGTATTGCTCAACTTCTGCCCTGTCAGGCTGGGACAGCAACTCCTCCTACACGGCGTTCCGGCTTTCCCAGATTTCTGACTGGGAAAATATTGCGTTAATGAGATTTATTTCATATCCCCCGGACACCATCTGCTTTTGGGCAAATAACTGGAGTGAGATGTGAAGAGTTAGTGTCCCTCTATGACATCATTTTGCTATTGGAGGGTCAAAGCAAACAGAATAAAGCTGTGAGGAGCTGATTCAGGCAGGGTTGCTCTGCAAGAATTTTTCTGTCCAGGTCACCATCAGCTGGTCTGGGCTTCAAAGAAGTGAGTCTGATGTTCCCTGAGCTCAGCATTGCTCACAGCAGTGCTGATTTAGCTCTGGAGGAAGCCTAAGGAAGCTTGAATCTCCATTCCTTGTCCGCAAGCCCTGTGCTGAGCCTGGAGAGCCAGTTCCATGTGGGAGGTGTGTGGTATCTCCAGTGGTGTTGTGCCAGGAGGGTGGGCAGGGTTCAGCCCCGGGGGCGTTGCGAGGTGCTGGAGGTGTGCAGCCTGCACAGATCCCGGTGTTCCAAGGGGGAGCACAATGCTGGATCAAATCACTCCTTGCTGTCCTGGGGCTGTGGCTGATCTTGGAACCTTTTTACCCCTTCTTAGGTGGCAGGGGGGCTCAGTGCAGTCTTTTTGGATAATCTGCCCTTTTGGTTCTTATCCAGCTGCACGTGCTGGTTGGATGGTGCTTGGTTGGGGGTACAATAAGATATCCAAACAGGACAGGAAAAGAGCCAAACCCACCCACATTTAAAATCTAAAAACCCCCTCCGTTTTTAGCCAGCTATGTAAAAAATCCCTGTACCTGCCTCAGCTTGGTTACCCACTACATCAGTTTGAGATTTCATGGCAGCATTGGTCCTGACTGGCAGGGAGACTGGGAGGAAAGCATTTTCTTCCATGCTGAGTAATGCCATCAGTTGAAGAGGATTGCTCTGGTACAATGGGGGCTGGGGTAACTCTTCCTTGCAGAAACTACCATGGACCAAACTCTGCTTATGTTTATTCTGCATGCTCAGAATAACTTGAGTAAATAGTTCTGAGTTTTGTATCAGGCAGCATCGAGTAGAATTTGTCCCTATTTTCATTTGAACTAGTGATAATCTTTTTACTGCTGCCTGTTCTGGAAATACTTATTTGATTTACAAAAAAAAAAAAAAAAAAAAAAGGCACAGCTTTATTTCCAGAATTAAATTTAAAAACCCGCAAAACCTTGTGAATTAGTGTACCAGCTTTACNATTCTACCTTTTTTTTTTTTTTTTAAATCTGTTGCAGCAAATGACTATTCCTAGGAATTAGCATGCCAGGGCATGGGGAAAACAAAGAACAAAGAAGGAACTTGCAGATAAGGTGAAGCAGTTCAGCTGACAGGGAAACAGAAAGCAATAAATGAAGGAAAACTTACATAATCATCTCTTCCACGCAAAATGGGTACCTCGGTTTTATTTCCAGCTTCCGTACATTAGAGAATCTTATTTTAGGACCTTTTCTTGAACATTTGCACTTCACGCCTACAAGAGAGAGCATTTTCTCAGGCGCTTGCAAAGCCTCCTGCATACCAAGCGTCCCTTCCTCTCCAGCCTATGTGCATCATGGAAAACTTCAGTTTGCTCTTTCAAGCTTTTGTGGGAAAAGATGAATTTTGTAATGCTGTTGAGCTTAAAAAGAGATTGTTTTTTTCTTTGGTATATCCCAGAAAAAGGTAGTGACTCTCTGAGAAATATGTTTTAGAGCACTACATATGTTCTGAGAGTTTGTAAATAGCAGATTTTTTTAAAGTGCACCTGCTGTGATTAAATATAATTGTATTTAACGAAAGGAAATGAAAGTGTCAGAACTTGCTTTAAACGGGGCAAGCAAGTGCATGTCTGGGCTACTTTCTCATCTACTCATGTCTCACTTGGACCTTGCAGGACTTTGAATCATTTCTCCTTGCATGGATGCTGTGGTGCGGTCGTAGCCAGACAAAAGCTGAGCATTTTTTAACCATCATTTTTGTGCACAGCAGAAAACGCAGACTGTGCCACCACCTCACATGCAGCTCTGCTCTATTTCTCCTAAAAACCACCCCCAGTTCCAAAGATGTTTGAGCTCTATTCCTGAATAACGAAGAACATGGCATGACCTGCCCCTCTGCGAGCTCTCTGCCTTGCAGTGAAGACACAAACGAAGACACAACTTTATCCCTTGTATTTTACCTCTACTTCACCTTTAAATAACTCACAGCTCCCTTACTCACAGATTCCGTACATCGCACCTTTCCACCGTGCAGGGGATAGCTCAACCCAAGCCAGGGCTATCAAGACACAAACACAAATTACTGGAAAAGAGATTTACACGGGAATAAGCAGAATAAACCACTTTACCTTCCGCGCTGGCTAAGCACATCGCGATGAGAAGCAGGAGCAGAGCTGCTGTCAGGAGCTTCATTGTGAGACAGCAGGTACCCAATGGTACAGCCGGGGGGTTGATGTGTTTGTTCACTTGAGGTTCGTCCCCCCGATCCCGCTGTCCCGGGGCTGGGTCACCAGGGAGGGGAGGGCGGAGCGGCTCCCGGCGGAGCGGCTGCCCGGCTCTGCCTGCGCTCTGCCGCTGCCTTCCCTTCTCCTCCTTTAAAGCGGCTCCCGCTGCCCTCGCTCCCGGCTCATTAATATGCAGAGCAACTCCACGGCTCCCTCCGCTTCCTCAACCCCGGCGGGGAGGGGGGGGACCGGCACCCCGGGGGGAACATCCCCCATCCCCGCCCCGAACATCCCGGGGGGAGAGCAGGCGGTGGGGCGGCTGCTTCTGCCCCTGCCCAGCTGGGACCTTCCCCATCAGAGGAGGGTTGCTGGGGAGGGCGATGCGTGTATTTGTATGAATGGAGCTGTTAGCTGGAAAACCATGCGCTTGTGAGCGCCCCGGGGATGCCCGCGCTCCGCGGAAATTCCCATGCACCTTGGAAATACGATTTGGAGAAGTCTCACCTGGGAAAGGGTGTCACCTTTTGTCACAGATTGACTTAAATATTAATTTTTATAGCTTTAGCAGGCTTCTAAATCTAAAGGAAGGTTTAGTGAATCAAATGGGAAAAAATATTCCTAAAAGCGTTGTTAGGTGGGTTTAGCATGTGGAATGCTTCAGGAAATTAGCGTTGCTTTAATGAACGATATTCTGCTCCATGAAGAAAGGCGTAGCAACACGCAGGAACTTCATGGATGTAAATACATGTTTCCCCTCCCTTGCAAAATCTGTTTCTGATTTCAGAAACAGACAAAAGAGCATCTTTAAATCCAGATTCCAGATTTTTGTCTAAATGAAACGGGTGGAGGATCAGAGTGGGGTCTAATCGCCTCCACAGCAGTGTATTCCAAACACGCCGCAGCCAAACGCCTCTGCGGGTCCCCGGTTCATCCCAGCGCCGCTCCCCGCGCACGCTGCCCGCGCTCCCCGCTCGCACACCCATCCCCGTCATTGGAACCGGCCGAAACCCTGCCAGCTCAGGCAGTGCTTGGGGAGGACTCGCCACGCACTCCCAGCTCCACTTGCATTTTAAGTTTCCCACATGGCTTCGTTGCTGCCGGCTCCCATTGGCAGCGGCCATCCCGCTGCGTTCCCGGCCGGGCTGCTGGCAGGCTGCGAGTACAGCCCTACCACACACAGGCTGCACGTTGTGCGCAGGCAGCTGCCGTGTTCCTGGCCCCGGCTCCCGTGCGGGACGTGCCGACACGCCGGGAACAGCCTGCCCGCTCTGCTCTGCCTGCACTGCCCTGCCCGCACTGCCCTGCCCTGCCCTTCCCTGCCTTCACTGCCCTGCTCTGCTCGGCCCTTCCCTTCCCTTCCCTT